>CM034471.1:22648359-22789373 GCA_019925255.1 Litchi chinensis
TCTTGTCAGTTCTCGTGCAAGTGTGTGTAATACGTTTACATTGAAAACTCGCTGGAAACGGATGAAATAATTGAAGGCAAAATAAACTTTTCCTAGTATACAAAAGCTGTCACGAGTAGGCATGATATTTTGGTGTATTGACGCCATCTCTATCATCATATAGGTTTATGCACAACGAGTCAAGGTCTTCCATGGACCATGGTCTCATGATGTCACATGAAGAAAAAGCACCAAAAAAGAGCTTTTCCATATTGGAAAAAGTGAAAAAGAAAAAACTATCGAATTGTTGGAGTAAGTATTCGTTCATGCACCTAAGTATTCGTTCACTTCAGTAATTGACAACACATTAAAATCCCTTCAATTGCTACAAATCTATCTCCTCCCAAAGACTTAATTACTTATCATCCTGATAAGTATCTAAACACAAACCTAACTCAACTCACTATATGATCTTATATAAAGATTAATGTGTAATATATGATTAAATATTTATCAAATGTGTTTTCTTTAACTTGATTCAATCTCGTATATATAGTAACCTTATGTTCATCAAGAACTATAAGAAAAAACAAGATTAAATCAACTAAATAAATCAAAAATTAATCCAAAGATAAAACAAAATCATCAGATGAAAAAATCATATGATTATCAAAGATAAATATCAAAATTAAAGAAAATAAAATTAGCTAAAAAATAGAAAGTCCTATTGTTTAGCAAACACAACATCACTTTGATTTTCTTATCCATACTTGGTCAAAAATATGTCCAGGTATATTTTGTTTTTGCACATCAGCTGATAAACTTTAACCCCCATAAAAATACTTAGAGATATATGTTCACATAAAAAGTTTTCTTAAGATAAATTCCGAGAAACGTAAAGAGAAAATTATCTTTGATCTTTAGAAACTTAATTACACATTAATCTTGATATAAGATCACATGAAAACTGATCAAATAAACCCTGAGAAAAATAAATCATGAGAACCAGGTCAATCAAGTCACTACTTGATAAATATTCTAAATTCTGTATCAAACACCGTAAAATAAAAAATGTTGTAATGTCAGTAACCAAAGATTATTGTAACACTAGTTGTGTAATGATGTTGTAACATGCATCATTTCTGAGTTTAAGACAGATCAATAATTCATAAATTTTGCTATTTAAGAGTAAACCGCCATGCTTATGCACAAAAAGAAAAGAAAAGGATTTAAAAACACCCATGTGATCGCACGGTTGTTTTCACACGCAATTGCTTTTTTTGGTAGTTAATAGATGGTTATAATGATGATTTTCCATTTTTGGTAAAATACTATCACATCATACTGTAATTACTAAACTACCCCCACCACCCATCCATCTCTGTCTATCATTCACCGTCTCCGTATCCCTATCTACATCATTTCGATGAATAGGTATTAGCATATCAGCCATAGTGTGTGCTTTATCTGTCATAAAATTGTATTGTACTTTACCTTTATTTCCTTTCATTTTCTCAATTCAATTCTATCTCTCCATTTTTCCTGATAGGAAAAAAGATAGTGCTATGTCTACATTATCAAAAGAAGGAAGAAAGAATTGAAGTCATTTAATATCTCATCTATAATAAAGATCAATTGTAACCAACAATAATCCACTCTTCACTGTTTTTCTTACTTGATAGCAAGAGATAAAGCAGATATCGCCCTTCTTTATTCTAAAAAATGCATCTAAAATGTCGGATATTGATATAATTTTACTAAAATATATAATAAAATTTATTACATTAATATGATGAATGAATACCTGAGGAAAAAAACAAATAACATGGCTCACATCACACGCATTTGCTTCTGTGAAAAGAAAAGGGCCATGTGATCGCATGCAATAACTTTTTCAAAACACCCATGTGATCACATGGGCGTTTTCACACACAATCGCTTTTTTAGGCAGACACAATAGGGTAGGGTTATAATGACTTTTTACGTTTTAGGTAAAGCTCCATCTCACCATGCTGTAATTTCAACACTACCATCACCACCGTCCATCTATACCTATCAATCACCTTGTCCAAGTCCCTATTTACATCATTTCCTAGGGCTAGGTATTATCATTTAGCTACAGTGCGTGGTTTACCTGTCATAAAGTTGCAATGTATTGTTTCTTTATTTCCTTTCATTTTCTCAATTCCATCCTCTTTCTCCATTTTTTAAAATTAAAAAATTGATAATGCTACGTCTATGCTTTCGAAATGAAGAAATGAGGTTATCTAATATGTCATTTATGGTGAAGAGTAATTATTTATATATATCAATCATAAATCATAAGTATTATAATTATAAATAAGAACACATCTTATAATTCTGTTAGCTATGCGTAGTCTTTTACAACAGCAAACATCCATTTACCATTTTACTACTTCTGGAGGAGTTAAATATTACTAAATTGTATAGTTTAAGATAGGTTAAACTAATTTTTTTCTCAAAATCTTATTTACATATCATAATGAAATCCACAACTTACATCATAATTAACCTCATAGCCTTTCAAAAAAAAAAAAAAAACCACCTCATTGCCTTTTAAAGCGTGAGGCACTGCTATAAAATAATAAAATTTAGAATTTATTATTTTTAATCTCATCTTCAATATTAAATTATATCATATAAAAACCTTTAATAATTTTCTTTTACAAATATTTCAAAAAAAAAAGAAAAAACAAATCTTTTACTAATATCATAAAAGAAAGACATATAATTGATTTATAGGTTTACTGTGTTGCAGGCTAGTCTAAAAAGTAGGGGTGGGCATATTCAACCCAACCCGATAGACCCAACCCAACCCGATCATTTTTTATTGGGTTGGGTTGGGTTACATCTTAAAAAAAATTGGATGGGTTGGATTGGGTTGGGTTGAAAATTTTCAACCCCAACCCACGTTGGGTTGGGAGATTTTCAACCCAACCCAACCCGAACCCAAAAACGCCCACCCCTAATCAAGTCTTTTCTATCTAGAATCTTTCCTAGACATACACTTTTACACTACTACATGAAATCCATCACGGAGGATTTATAAATCTAGAGTAGAAGAATGAAGACACAAAAGAAAAAATCAGAAACCTCAAGTGGTTTATAAATCTAGAGTATTTATAAATCCAACCCGACAGACCCAACCCAACTCGATCATTTTTTATTGGGTTGGGTTGGGTTACATCTTAAAAAAAAATTAGATGTATTAGGTTGGGTTGGGTTGAAAATTAAATTGGGTTGGGTTGGGTTGAAAAATTTTCAACCCAACCCATGTTGGGTTGAGAGATTTTCAACCCAACCTAACCCGAACCCGAAAATGCCCACCCCTACTAAAAAGTGAAAACACAACAGTAAAAAGCATATTGACTGCTCATGTAGCTCCTGCCTGCATGCACAACTACTTCTTAACAGAGATTGGTCACTGCTAGATGTTAATAGTATTGATTTGATAAAACCGCATCACACCATATTGTAATTACCAAATTACGACCGCTACCATCAATCCATATCCATCAATCACCTTGTCCAAATCCCCATCCCACCATACTATAATGGCTAAACTACTTCCATCTCATTTCAATGAATAACACCTAGGGCTAGGTGGTATAATATTGCCTTGTCTACAGTATTATATATTTTCCTTTTTCTTTTTATTAATATCTTGGAACTACCTCAGATGTCAATCGAAACCTAACTTGTAAAATTCTAAGAGTTTTGTTGAAAAATGACCATATTTAAATGACCCAATTGAAAACTAACCTTTTTTTTTTTTAATTCTCTGCAGCATGATCCTTTTTGAAACAAAATACCCTTAATAGTATAGCTAATTACCACTTACTCATATCTTTCCCCGTCTGTGACCCACCCCATTTCTCATTCTCTCTCTAAAATTCCCACCCCATCAAACATTTTCCTCTCATTCTCTCTCTAAAATACCCTAACCCATCGACATTCTTGTCTCTCCTCCCTCTCTTCTTCTTCTTCTTCTTCTTCTTCTTCTTCTTTCCCTTTTTTTTCCTGCCTTGGCTCCGGGTTCGGCGAGAACCGGCGACGAACCCAGAACCAGATGTGGTTCTGGGTTCGCGAACCCAGAACCAGATCTAGTTCTGAGTTTGCAACCCAGAACCGTCTAGTTCTGGGCTCGTCGCTACCCAGAACCAGATTTCTATTTTTTTTTTTTTATTAATGTTATAATGTTGATGAATTGTATTGATGATGTTAATGAATTGTGGTTGATGATGTTGATGAACTGTGGGAGATTATGAATTTTGATATTGAAGGAATGAGAGGGATAATTTTGTTCAAAATATAATAATAAGATCCGTTTTGATAATTCAGAAAACTAGAAGGGCAATTCTATAATTTAAGAAAATATCTTTAAGGGCACTTCTTGGGTAAGAAGTGCCCTCTATGATAAATATTATAATTACGAAACAATCCCAAAAATTTGTTTAATTACGAATTCCATCCTGAATTTTCAAAAAATAATAATAAGGTCAATTTTGATAATTCGAAAAATTAAAAGTGTAATTCTGTAATTTTTAAAAATACTTTTAAGGGCGCTTCTTGGATAAGAAGCGCCCTTTATGATAAATATTATAATTACGAAATAATCCCAAAATTTTGTATAATTACGAATTTCATCCTGAATTTTCAAAAAATAATAATAAGGTTATTTTTGATAATTCAGAAAATTAAAATGCAATTATGTAATTTTAAAAAATATCTTTGAGGGCGCTTCTTACCCAAGAAGCGCCCTCAAAGATATTTTTTAAAATTATGAAATAACCCCATAAATTTATTTAATTACGAAATATATGTATTCCAACCTTAAGGTTGAGAGTCTCAACCTTCAGGTTGGGAATCTCAACTTAAAGGTTGAGAGTCCTAACCTTGATTCAACATTTATATTTGAAATCTCAACTTCAAGGATGAGATTCCCAATCTAGAGGTTGAGACTCTCAACCTTAAGGTTGGAAATCCCAAACTTGAATATAAGGTTAGGATTCTCAATCTTTAGGTTGGGATCTCAACCTAAAAGTTGAGAATCCCAACCTTAGATATTCAATCCTATTTGAGATTCTCAACTTCAGGGTTGAGATTCTCAACCTATAGGTTGAGATTGATTTAAAAAAATATTCATTAAGAGTATTTTTGTCCATTCATGTTTTTTTTTCTATTTGAGATTCCCAACCTCGGGGTTGAGATTCTCAACCTATAGGTTAAGATTGATTTCAAAAAGTACTCAGTAAGGACGTTTTTATCCTTTCAATGTTTTTTATTAATAATAAAAAATAAAAATATTACTTTTGAGGATGCCCAATAAAAAGATGTCATTTTCTCAATTTTCTCAAATTCTAATTGAATAACCCGAAAAAACGATTTTTATTTCTGAACGAGTAACAAACTATCTACATGGAAGAAATTCTATCTTTAATTATTTGAAGATGCGGTTTCGAATCTTGAACAACACCGAACTGGTCTTGTGCACTTTTCCACTGCACTACAAAACCAATGAAAAGGTTGCATTGTATTGTATCTTTATTTATTGTATTTTTATTTCCACTACACGACAAGATCAATGGCTGCTACAAGACATATGCATGTTGCTATTTTATATCTATAATCTATCAAACTCTCTCCAGTCTCCACCAGATATTTTCCTATAAATCTTTGACTAATTGTCCATGACATGTAACAGACGAAGAACGTACCGTGCTTTTGGAGGAAATGAAAGGTTCATGCTGCTGAGAGTGGGCATGTAGGGATTATTTTGCACAAAGTGAATATTGCGGTATGATTAACAAAATTAACCGTTTGCATATATGCAATGTATAAATCAACATATTCGCAAATAATACCAAATATTGTGGTAAAGCTTCCTGCCTTTATACAGAACACCATTTTAAAACAACCTATTAACTTTCAATTAATTATCCTAAACAATTACTTTCTTCATTTTAAAATAGAATACCAAATATATTTACGGTGCTAATTTTTCTTCAAAGATGATATAGGATAAATTGGAGGCAGTGGCTGGTATATTTAATTTTTATATAAGAGAGAGTCAGGCATGCTAGCGGGCGGATTTGAATGTACTTTTTGATTATTTTAAGGGTTTTGTTGAAAAATAACCCTTTTGGGATGACCTATTTGGGAACTACCCCTTTTTTTTTAAAGGTCAAGACATTGACAAATTGAGGACGAAATTGCCCTTCAATGTTTGTGTGCGGGTGTGGCGCGGTCAACCAAATGCTGACTCAGTGTGGTATTCAAAACGAAGCAACCTGTCAAAAAGAAGCAAACGTCTCCTCACCGTCGCATAGCACCCATTGCAGAGCTGAACCCCGACCGACGCACCCACCGGTTGTTGGGTCTTTAGCCGTGAAAGAAACTACATTTCGAACCCTCATATTTCAGACGACATCACCCAATGGTCATTTACTGTCTCTGTCGAAGAAACTAACATACCGAAAGCAGAAGAAGAAGCAGAGGATGGAAGAAGAAGGAAGAAGTTGAGGGAAGAAGAGGCAAAAAGGCGAAGGAAGAAGGGGCAACAAGTTGAACGTCAGTGAGAGATGTGGGAGGACTTTCAAACCTTAACGGTAAAAACACATTACATTTAGTTGATGTCTTTATTGTACTAGTTGTTGGACACGATTGGATCCCAACCTTAAGGTTGGGAAGCAATTTGGTTCCAAGCCATATGGTGAGGATGCGGAGGTTTGGGTTGAAACCCCAACCTCCACTCTTTGGTTGCATGGTATTTATCCTTCTTAGGGTTGTGGTTATGGATATGGTATGAATACAATATAATGTGTATTAGAGTTTAAGCATTATTGTTTTGGTAATAAAACTGTTATGGGTTGTTTGGTAATTGCAGGTTGACAGTGATGGATTCTGAAGTTGTGGTGAAGATAATGGACTCCGAGCATTTTTCTTCAAAAGTTACATGCTTTTCGAAGGTGGGAGCCTTAAAAGTGATTGAGGAAAGTTAAATGAAGCACAAATGGAGATGTTCAGGAGGTCATGCTTTGGTAAACTGCTGAACATGAAGGACTTGAAGTTTGCTGGGCAGTTAGTGCATAACTTGCTTCTCCAACAAGTGGATTGTGATGATTCGGAGGAGCTGTGGTTCGCACTCCCAAATGACAATGTAATACGGTTCGGAATGCAGGAGTTTTGTCTCATCACAGGGCTTTATTGTGGGCCATACCCACTAAAAGATGGGTCTGTTGATGAATGTACATCGACTGAGAATTTCAGCCAGCGAATGTTTCCCGGTAGTGGCAAAATTTCGAACAAAAGTTTGGACATCACTTTCAGGGCTGCTACTTCGGAAAATGATGAGGACATCGTAAAACTTGCATTGCTGTACTTTTTAGAGACAGTGTTACTTGGGAAGGATCCGAAGAACCAGATTCTAAGGGAGCATATTCGACTGTTGGATGATATCAATGCATTCAACAAATACCCGTGGGGTCGATGCTGCTACGAGATGACGTTGCGTGGCATGAAAAAGGATTTAAAGAAAATGGCTGGCAAGGTTGGAAACCGAAATAAAGGGCAGAAGAACAAGAACAAGAGAGATGCTTCATTCTATTCATTGTCTGGTTTCCCATATGCATTTCAGGTATATGTATGTTGTTAATTCAGTTTAAAATGCTTCGTAATGGTATATGACGTTTGGCAATAAGATTTGGTTTTATTTTCTGCACTCATAGGTATGGGCTTGTGAAGTAATTCCGATAATTGCACAACAATTTGCACTGAAATCCAGCCATTTGCTGCCCCGTATAGTCAATTGGAGATTTACGGCAATCCCAATGTCAGGAGAAATTGTTACGTTGTTTCATCGCTGTGATGTATGTAAATATGTTACCGAGTTTCGTATGTCAATATATTACTGACTGTAATTGAAATTGTACATTAAAGTTGCTGGTTTGAACATTTGTTTTCAACTTACCTTCTAGTTTGAAGCTGCCCGTATGTTGGAGGCGACACATTCTGAGGAAAGTGAGGATTATTGGCAACATTTTCGCAACAAGGAGGAGGGTACAGCCCAGGTGGGTTCTCATAGTGGGGCCTCTGATAGTGCTGGCACTGGGGAGAAGGACAAGAGTCGCAAGGCAACTCAGGTGCCATTTATGAAGCCATATACTGGGGGAAGACGAGCACATTCTCAGGTACGGTCGCTGGTTGCTTTTATGTGTGCTGTTAAGCACATTATGCAAGTAAACCACCTCACTTCACATGTCCACTGAATTTTGTACAGGCTGCGAAGGATAGCAGTAATAGTCAAAGTGAACAATTAAAAGCCATCCATAAATAGGTGGAGCAGGTTGGGAAAGAAATGATGGAACAACTGCAACATACAAACAAGAACTTAGAAGGAACGAAGTTGAAGGTACAGGAAACGTTTGATATGTTGTACGAAACAAACAAGAAGGTCGATATGATTATGGACTTGTTGTTTACAAACAATGCTGATCGACCACGTCAGGAAACACCTGCAGCGAATGTACGTTCCATATATGCCTAATGTAGGAACTGAGTTTCGTATATGAACATGTACTGATGTCGTTGGAAATTCGCTTCGCAGGACAGTGACGAGCAACAGCGTGAAGGTAATGGAGACAGTACTGGAGTCGAAGGATCAGTGCCAGTTGGCTCCGAGACGCCTGCACGTGGTACTCATGAGGAGGCGGACAGTTTCGGGGAACTCATGGCGTTCAGGCCAAGCGTCCCAACAAAAGCATGGGTACTGTCGCCTGCCGGGGCTTCTGATGCATCCGTGAAGATTGTACCACAATCCCAAAGTCGGAGCATAAAGGAAGAGAAGGGTACACAGGTGTGTGGCCCATTTTCAGGGTTCGAAGGTGGCCCACTAAAAAGGTCAGAAAGGTTGTTGCGTAATCGGGCAGAGGGCAGTGCAGAAGTGAGACAGCATTGTGCAGACAGTTCAAGGGGGAAAATTATCTTGGACCCTATCCTGCCCCAACAGCCAATGGTAGGGTCGCCTTCGGTCGGTTCGGACATAAGTTTGAAGATTATACCTGAACCAAAATTTTTCAGAAGAAAGAGAAAAAAGGGTCCACAAATTTCGTCTCCATTTCAGCAAATGCAAGTTGTGCCAAGAAAGCGGGCCAAGTTCGATCCAATGCGTAAACCTTCCGATACGGATCTGCAAGCATTTACAGCATGGCGCGATGACCATTTTCCGACCGAGTTGTATGGTTCTGACCTTCTTACTGCATTGTTTTATTTTCCATACTGTTAGTTTGGTATCTATTTAACCAATCGTCAACAATGGGGTTGTCACTGCAGAACAATGGTGCGTTTGCCAACCGGAGACTGCAATCAGCAGTGGTTTAGGGAGTTGTGCAAACCTAGTGAGTGGTTGCGAGATTCGGTGCGTATAAAAATTATGGCAAGTAGCTATGTCAGACATAAATATGGACTGTGCAGTCTAACGGTATGCAATTTCACTTTTCCAGCATCTGGATGCTGCTTTCTGTTACATTCGGTGGCAGGCGATGCGGTCCCCTACTAGCAAGATGGAAGCCTTCACGACGACAGATATTTTGTTTGGGGTAAACAAAAGGTTTCTTCAAAAGTATATGGAGTTCTGAACCTTGAAACGTTTTTCAGTTTCTAATGGCATTGTTTGT
Organism: Litchi chinensis; assembly: GCA_019925255.1. Taxonomy (NCBI): domain Eukaryota; kingdom Viridiplantae; phylum Streptophyta; class Magnoliopsida; order Sapindales; family Sapindaceae; genus Litchi; species Litchi chinensis. Next base: position 22,658,034 of record CM034471.1, read on the forward strand.
TGGAACGTTTGTAGCAAAACTTGGTAGGTAAATGGGAGGCGTCTACCAAGAAGAGAGCTCTTTGGGGTGATGATGACATTTGTGTACGCTATGCAAGGGGGGAGGTGGCCGGGAGCAGACAGGGTTCATCGGAGGTGGCCTGTCGTCCGTGGGCAGGACTTGCGACGGTATACTCGTTAATTGGTTGCTTCGCATTTGATATGGTATGAACTGTTATGTTACAAACTGAAACTGATTGCTGGTTCTCTTGCGCTTGTCGTGTCCGTAGCTGTACATGCCATTAAATTACAGGGGTGCACATTGGGTCCTCGTGAAAGTACACTTGAAGGAACGAACAATAACCCTGTTTGACTCATTGGGCACCTACGTCCGCAATTGGAAACAGTTTTTGCTTCCCATACAAACAATACTGCCACAGCTCCTTAAGAAGACTGATCACTACGGAGCAGAGGCGCACATGACTGCAGCATGGTATAGGAGGGAGGGATGGTCCGTGTCCCGGTGCGACGCCACGCCACAACAAGATCCAGGGTCAGAGCTGCACCACATGCAGCAGTTTCAAAAGAGCATTTATATGTACGTCATGAGCTAACCTGTTACGTTGTCTTCTTTTATGTAGGAGTGGTGATTGCGGGATGTTCGTAATCAAGTTGGCCGAACACATGGCGCACGGTCTGCCAGTGAACTCATTCGACCAATCGCATATACCAGGATTCCGGGAGCAGCTAGCGCTGGAGCTGTGGAAGTGGTCGCAGCAGTTATTGGGGGTAAGTTGAATATGATTCCTAGTACACTGTTGACTTTGGCAGTGTGGGTTGCATGGGTAAGATATCATACTGCAGTATAAATCTGTCATGGGTAAGAACACGTTGCAGTATATGGTTGGCATCACCGCTTGACAATACAGCTACAACATGATGCAGCTGTTGTTGTTTTGTTGCATGAGCTGTACCTGGATGCTGCAAATACAATTTCGAGTTTACGTGCATCATGTTGTATAAATGACTTGATGAAATTCTATAAAATTTCATCAAGTTGGAAGTCCTTGAATAATTGGTTTGTTGTTATGAACAAAAATTTATTATGTATTGGTGGAGGATGGGATTCTCATAAATGTGATGTGAGTTCATTGTGCCTGCTAAATGGATGGGACGGTGGAGGTGGGGGAGAATGCGGATAGAGACAATGTTTGTTGTTCTTCTACATTATCTTGTGAGTTAAGTTAGTTTTTGTTATTGTAGCATGGTGGGCCAGTTTTTCCTCGGAGATCTGACCGGTCCGCGCCTGTATTCACACGACCTGAAACACAACCTCGGTCTTGGTATCCACAAAAGTGACGAAATCTTGAGATTCAGCAAGAAGCAGCTGAGTCTTCTGTACAGGCTGAGTTCCCAACTTTGAGGTATTTATGTGATTATGTCATTGTTGTTTTTTTATGAAAGCTAACTTTGTAATGCATCCTGTCATCAATTTCCGTTTATGGTAGAGGGTTAATTGCTTGATTTATTTATTTAATATATAATTTATGTAATTTTCTTCAGTGTCCTGTGATATATGAGATATCTTTTCTATATCTATAAAGTTGTTGTTTTCGGCATGGTTATCCTGTATATATATTGTTTTTTTGCCTGTAGAGCCAATCATTTGATGCTGAGTGAGATAGTTTGTAGCCTAATGTTGTTGATGTGACAGAATGACATGAACTTATGTGTTTGTATATCTAACTGCAATACAGTAGGTCCGTATGTGCTAATGGTTGGAGCAGTAATTTGAGTCGGATCAGTTTGTGTGAGTATTTTAATGAGAACTAACTGCTTTTGATAATCCTTGACAGTTGCATACATGGCAGTCTTCATTCTTCACCATTTGTCCAATTATTTGAAATTGTAATTCTTTTTGTTGTGCAATTATTTTTTCTCTGCATATTGGAAGCTGAAGTTCTTGACGAATTTGCATGTTGGGCAATCTTTGCTTCAACTGTGATGGGTTAAGGCAGCAGGTCATACTTGAGTTGGTCGAACAGTGCCGGACTTAAAACCAAAGAGTGGTACACCTTGTTAATTCGAATTCGTAAGTCTTATGCAAAGAGTTGTTTGCATCAATTAGATATGTATGAATGTTTCTTAGTATGTAGCAATGCTGTTTGACTATTATGGTGCTGATTTCCATGAGTGGTAGGACAACGTCCGCGTCGCTATTGTTTTGCTGGCAACATACTCAAATTATGGGCATGATGCCCTTTTTATTTATAATTTATTTGTTCTTGTAATGAAATAAATATGTGGAAAAGAAAATACCTAAATGTGCTAAACATTATGTGTTGTATGTATAAAGGTAACATGCTAATGCCTCAATGTGGACTTTCATGCAGCAGTTCAGTTCTTACAAGTATCCATGTAGTTGGAGTGCAAAGGGGACCACATATTTCCTGGTGGAGCTGTGTCACAGTGTCTTCAGGTGGCACTGGGGGACACCACGCATGTCATTGCGATGAGCTACCACATCTGGATGCTTGAAATGTTTATGTACTGTACAGTTATAAAATTGGTAATGGTAGCACTACTGTATGTATTACAGGTTGGAGCTCTTGAGTATGGTATCCGAATGAACAGTGATGCTGCAACCTGGTAGTGCAAATTGTACGTGCTGAATGTTTTATGTATAAAGGATGAAAGTCTATAACAGTAGTTCAATTTTGAAGTCCTGGACGAATTGGTTTCTTGTTATGAAACAAAATTGATTAAGCAACACAGGTAGCTAATTTTAATCGATATTTATTTAATATAATGTCTACTTTCTTAACTGTGAATAAATATTGTGATGGGTCATTTTGATTGTAAGAAGTTTGTTTCGTCGTTGTGGCTGGAGTTATGAATCGTGGTTGTGGTTTTATTGTTGGAGTCCTATTATTTATATTTGATATAAGTGTAACTATAAGTTTCAGATGATGTACATGTATGTTATTAATAATTTTGAGTATCTAATTTTAGGCAACTTAAACCAACTTGAGTACCATGAAAATGTTCCAAATAAACTAAAAATTATTTTGATAGTCACATCTGACAATCAAAAGTCAAAAATTGCTTGTTTTCAGTTGCCTTACCCGAATTGTCGCTGTTTTTTATTTAAGGCAACAATCCTTACGTTTTGAAATGTTATCTACTCCTCAACTTAAAACCCAACTCAACGCAGCTAAGGCACAATTTCAGCAGCACCCTGAAGGTTTTCTGCACTTGTAAACATCCGAAAACTCTTATGATTATATGCAAATTAGTTGTGCGATTCTTCATCTACTCTTGAAATTTCCAGTAAGTACACTGCTTTTGAAACATAAAACGACTAGCCTAGTAAACAAAACCAACTACATTGGTTTTGAAACATAAAGCGATTATCATAGGGAACAAAACCAACCAAAATATAACCTGCCATTGAATTGGTACACAAATAAAAAAAATTCAATCTACTGTAGAATGAAAAATGTATGATGTAGCACACCTGATAATTTATCATATTCGTAGTTGACGATGTGATATAGAATGATGGTGTTAGAGGATGCAAGGACTACATAATAATATTTGGCAGTCTATTTACTGGCCTTGTCAATCCATAAATAAAAACTGTTGTTTAAAGGAACCTTTATGTAAGGAAGACCATATGGTTGAGAAAGTGAGGTTCCCCTTTTAATAAAGTGAGGAATCACGTCACTTTATAAGATAAATTTTACGATAATACGAGTGTAGACTTATTTTCAGTAAAATTGACAGGCAACTGGTCCAAATATCTGTGTCACTAGCAGAATGAGGCAAGATTATTTTTCGTAAGGCTATATAAAGTATACGGCATTGAGTCATTTCTACCCAAATGAATAACCAAATACTAAATTTAGATGTAAGTAAAGCAACATTGACATCAATGCTGAATCCTGTTAACAAATTTCAGAGTATGCATGCACCTTTTTCCGCAACACATAGTCCCTGTTAACGGCTGAAACCTGTTTTGCCAGGGCAGCCATTGGTTGACGACTAAAACTATAAAGTGAGAATACATTGACTCACACAAAGCAGCATCTGCAAACGGTGTACCCATTAAACATATGCATACATGGCAGAAATACATATATTTACAGTAATATGGTATCAAGTGGACAAACTTCATGAGCATTCATACATTCCTACTCGCCACGTATATGGCTTTCCCTTATCACACCACCTACCTAATGTACAATTAAAACATTCTTCATACAAAATGCATTTGCCTAATAAAACCACCTACATGATGTACAAAAAATACATTCCACTTGATGTACAAAAGACCCAAAGGAGGAAGAAGACAAAAAATACTTCCTTCTGGTCAATGTCATCTACAGAGCGCAGCTCGTAGACTCCATCTTACACTCAGCTGCATTCTCTTGGACAATGCAGCTGAGTCTTACTGTGTTATTTCTGACATTATAATTCCATTCATCGTACTGTCATATTGGAATTGGTGCGGTACACCTTTGTCGGTTGTGCCCGAAGCCACCACATCTACTGCACTTTGCTTTCTTCTTATCTTCACCTTTGGAAGGTTTTCTTTTTGTAGTAGGTCGACCACGAGGCTTACGACCTACAGGGGGTAGGACAGTAGGAACTTGAAGACCTTCAGGCAAAATCCAGTCATCCGCACAACCAACCGGATGAATGGAAGCCGCATATGCTGCTGCTAATGAATCCCGGGTATAGTATGCAGCACAGTAGTCATAACATGATAGATGGCGATGAATACAGACAGCCAAAGCATGTGCACAAGGAAGTTGGTCGATCTGAAATTTTTTGCACTCACAAGTTCTACTACGCAAGTTAACAACTGGGTTCAAAAATTCATCGATGACAAGGTACCTATCAATGTCAATGGGGCGCACAGGATAACGGCCAGCTTTCTTCATCCTGTGCCGCAGCTTCTCTTCAACCCATCTTGTCATTGGCGTTGGGGTTATCGCAGCATCCGCACGCCTTTCACAAAACCATCTTTGAAGTACGCCACGTATATGCTCTATTAACTTCGTGATGGGCAGCTCTCGTGCCTCCTTCAAAATGGCATTCAAACACTCAGCAATGTTTGTTGTCATAATGGAATATCTTCTACCCTCAAACTCACATCTGGCCCATTTGGTTGGGTCCGCAACAATCAAATACTCAGCTGCCTGAACACTAAGTCCATGGATTTGGGACATGATGGCATTGAAATCTGAAGCACGGTATGCTTTGGCAGCCTTGTAAAACAGCTTCTGCACATCAGCACCTTTACAATTGGCCTTCATGTTTTGCCCTAGGTGATACATACATATTCCATGCAATGCCCCAGGAAACGAATGTGCAACAGCCGTTGCTATACTTGTGTTACGGTCTGAAATGAACACTACATCATCAACATCTCCAATACACCCATGCAACTTTGTCATAAACCAAATCCATGCATTATCATTTTCTGAATCTCCTACGCCAAAAGCTAATGGATAGACTTGGTTATTTCCATCCATGCAAGTCGCAATAAAGAGGGTACCTTTATACTTCGATTTGAGGAAAGTTCCATCAACAGCTATAACGGGCCTAATGAAAGATCTAAATCCATGAAGTGAACCTCCTAATGCCATGAAAAAGTACTTGAAGCGATTAGATGCATCACATTCAATCTCTGTTACGGTCCCTGGATTTTGTCGTTCCAACAAGGCGCAATAAAATGGAAGCATAGTATACGACTCTTCAGGTGATCCCCTTGCTAATGTGAGAGCAACCTCTCTAGCCCTCCATGCTTTATTATAAGTACAAGTCATCCCATAACTTTTCTTCATGTCTTGAATGATGTCGTTTGGACGGTAAGACTGAGAAGCACCCTCATACTTCCATTTGATACAATGGCCAATAAGTTTGCTTGTTACTTTAGCCCGTTGCAAAATGAGCGAATCAAGAGAACAGGTGTGGTCCGGAAGGTATTTTCGCACACAAAAACCTTCTGACCCTGCCAGTTTTGTTGCACGAAGCCACCACTTGCAACCTTTCTCCACACAACCCAAAACCAATAAGTCTTTGGTGGACTTCTTCACTTTTATGTTGAACTGTCGACCAGTAGCTAACATTCTTATATTAAGCTGTAGCTCTTCCTTACTACTGAAAATATCACCCTTTCGAACCTCTATCACACTGTCGAACAAACTGGCAGAACGGCCACCATCTGCAGCCAAATGAATCAAAGATGTCGTTCCAAACTGACAATCCCCCTCAACCATTTCAGATTTCAACTTCTTGTCTTTCCAATTGTCACCCCTATCAATTGGTGATGCTTCCGGACAACCTTTTGTCGGTGTACAGACATCTGCAACTTCGGAACCAAAATGATCGAATATGTCCTTTCCATAGTTATCATCCCCTCCCACATCTTCATCACTCATTGTCCGTTCAATATTGTACGGCCCTTCACTGTCCAAATACTTCTCTGCAGCAAATTGTACGAATGTACCCTTCAGACATTCTTCGTCACCAACTGGCAAGCAACCTATCGAGTCACGTTTACGTTCAACTGAAATGCATAACGGATTCCTCGTCATTACATCACTAACTTCGGCGATAAAGAAGTCAACATCAGTATCGTTCAACACTTCAATGGGTGGGGCGGCATCACTCATTTTATATCTGAACTTCATCGTAATTGCATAATCAGAACGTTTTATATCAAGTGCACGACATACAGTGTCCTGTAATTCTTCATACGCTATATTATTTGCCAATAAAATTCCTTTTGTCTTTCCACCTTCATATATCAAGTTTCCTTCCTTATTGATCCACTCGCCATCATAGCGAACCGCAACACGAACTGTACCCATTGTGATCCGACCTGTCACATTTGTATTCCTAGCGTGGTCAGCATTTATGAAATTCATGGTAGATGCAGTATACACTGCGAGATACAAACCGTGGATACTTTCACTCTAACCCTCCGTACCAAGTCCATTTATTATATCGACAACAATAAAATGCAGGATCTGTACATGGCAATTGTGTTTACAGGATTTATCATATCAAATTATATACAACTCCTCTTACTCAGTTGAAGAGATGCTGCACACCTGCTTTGCGTCTGATGTGACACAGTCAGAACATCCACGTTGGCAAGACTTGTTCGCCGTCGACAAAAACAGAGTGGACAGCCGGTGGGCGGGTTAAAAAAACTGGTCCACAAGGCGATGCCCGGGCCTGGCTGGTGGGCGGGAAACGCTCCTACGCGGGAAAGGTAACCTGCGTCACGAGAGGGGACTTTAAAGGTGTTTGTTTCTGTCAACTTTAAGGGCACCTTATATATTAAGGGAATTCCTGTCCATTAACACTCATTTGTTTGTTTCTGTCAACTTTAAGGGCACCATTTATATTAAGGGCATTCCTGTCCATTAACACTTCTTTGTTTGTTTCTGTCAACTTTAAGGGCACCATTTATATTAAGGGCACCTTTTATATTAAGGGATTCCTGTCCATTAACACTCTTTTGTTATGATGTAAAACCACAAGGTTTATAATTACCAAGTTGGAGGTTGGGAAGTAAGTACGTAGGTTGGGAAGTTATTCAGCATTTATGTACTTTCATTCCTTCTTGGATACTGGATGTTAAACCTCTTACTGCAGGGAGTACCCCAGTTGTATACTGGAGGTTGGAGTCATCGTTTTCCTCTTCCTTTTCTTTCTACTCTTAGTCATTATATTGATTTCATTGCATAAATGTGGATCCAATGGTTAAAATCGAACATAATAATCTAAACAATGTATGTAGTGAATCAAAATTTATGCTGGTGCAACAATACAGGTGATGTTGGAAACGTAAAAAGTAATGACACTAAGGCGGAACATTAGCAAAAGCTTTCATTACTAAAAGGAGCTTATACTTTAATTGACGACCTCCAAACGAATTGCATTTCTTTCAACAAAAACAAGCAATTGTACACATTTCAAGCAATTTGTATATATTTCATATCATATGGTATACCACTCGTTCCATCGATTTGCAAACCAAAGCTACCAGACGTTTAATAAACACCATCAATCAACAAATAGATGAAATTGTAAAAAGAAACCCAAAAAACCCTTAGTATAAATGGAACCTCTAGGTTAGGATTATAAAATTAGATGTTACCAATCTTGACCTAGTTGACATTACCAACTTGAATTGTGCTTCCCAACCTCTATGTTAGGAATTGCAACTTCGAAGTTGAGAGGATGCACAAGAAACGACAAAATAGAGGACAAAAAAATTTTCCTCTCTTTTCATAAAACTGTTGACCCTAATCTCCATTATCCAATCTGGGTACTCCCATTTAAAAGGGTTTTAACATCCCATTTTAAAGAACTACCCAAAGTACTATTTATGAAACAACCCCGAAGTCTTTTATACATTATAGTAACTAGCTGAACCTTTTGATTTTTAAAACTGAATTGGACTCTGAGGTTAGCTCAATGTTTTGCTAATATAACAGTAGGACTTGTCTGGAGCAATGCCTTTTTTACATTATAGTAAAATATTTATTCACAATTGGAAAACTGTTAAGGCCAGTTTTGTTTAAAAAATGAGGAGGGCTTTTTTGATAATTTTGAAACCTCAAAAGAAATTTCTGTAATTTTTTAAAATATAATAGAGGGCGCTTTTCTGGTAGGAAGCGCCCTCTATTCTAATTTTTAGAATTACGGAACGACCCCATAAAACTGTTACAATTCATGAAATCTGTGTACCTTTTAATAATTTTTACAACGTATAATTATTCTCCAAAGTTAGCTCAATATGTTGAATATATAACTCTGAATTGTGCTTGAACAATGCCTTTACTACATAATAGTCAAATATTCTTTCACAATTGCAAAACTGTTAAGGCCAGTTTTGTTTAAAAAATGAGGAGAGCTTTTTTGATAATTTTGAAACCTCATCAGAAATTTCTGTAATTTTTTAAAATATAATAGAGGGCGCTTTTCTGGTAGGAAGCGCCCTCTATTCTAATTTTTATAATTACGGAACGACCCCATCAAACTGTTTTATTTGCGAAATCTGTGTACCTTTTAATACTTTTTACAACGTATAATTATTCTCCAAAGTTAGCTCAATATGTTGAATATATAACTCTGAATTGTGCTTGAACAATGCCTTTACTACATAATAGTCAAATATTCTTTCACAATTGCAAAACTGTTAAGGCCAGTTTTGTTTAAAAAATGAGGAGGGCTTTTTTGATAATTTTGAAACCTCATCAGAAATTTCTGTAATTTTTTAAAATATAATAGAGGGCGCTTTTCTGGTAGGAAACGCCCTCTATTCTAATTTTTATAATTACGGAACGACCCCATCAAACTGTTTTATTTGCGAAATCTGTGTACCTTTTAATACTTTTTACAACTTATAATTATTCTCCAAAGTTAGCTCAATATTTTGAATATATAACTCTGAATTGTGCTTGAACAATGCCTTTACTACATAATAGTCAAATATTCTTCATTTGGTACAGCTTCTCCAAATAGATCTACTAGAAGTAGATCTTCTTAAAATAGACCTTTTGGAAATCGATCTTTTAGAAAAAAGATTTTGGTGGTTTGTTGTCAATTAAAAAACCTCTTTTTAATTGGTGAGTGTTTGGTTACATTATTTTTAAAGCACTTTTAGATTATTAATTTACTAAAAAGGGTATAAGAGAGATGAGTAACATGTCCATTCTTGAAATGTAATTGCTTCAACCTTAACCATAAAAAATTAATTAATCAAACAACTAATAATTATTTGATGTAAATTTATTTTCATAACATAGATTTTCAATAAAATAAATGTAAAGCAGTTGTATTGTTTCTCTATTTTTATTGCTTAAGAGAAGTGTTTATTTAGATTTGTGAAGTTTTACATTTTCAATTTTATTTAATCTAAGTATGTACAATTAACATTTCATCAATAGAATATCATGTGACTTTTCAAATCATTCTCTTTGAGGTCAATTCAATAAAAAAATAGTACCATCTTTAAAATTATATGTAAAAACTCAAAATCTAACAACAATAACAGAAAACCAATATTGCAACTGCTATTTTTAATATTTACTGCAGTTGCAGTTTCAGTTTATATTGCAGTATATATATACTGCAGTAACTGCAGTATATATATATTGCAACTATATATATATATACTGCAATATATACTGCAACTACAGTATTTATGTATACTGCAGTATGTATATATACTGTAGTTGCAGTATATAATATATATATACTGTATTTTTGAGTCTATAATTGCAGTAAATGTATACTTTTCATTTGAATTGCAGTATGTATACTGAAATTGCAGTGAACACTGCAATATATATATATTTCCATATATATATTGCAATGTATATATAATTGCCACACTGCAACAGTAGTGTGTCAATTACAGTATATATACATATCAATTACAGTATATATATATATATATATATATATATACTCCCTAATAATACAAATCAATTAAAATCATTTGCAGTATCTATATGTCAATGAACCATGATAACAAAACCAATTGCTTTGACAATGTATTGTTATATATGGCAATCAATAAACCAATAACAAAACTAATTGCAATATATATATATATTACAAATATATATATATATATATTGGGAAATTTATGACAATAAGATAAAAAAGTGGTAATATCAACTAAAACCAATTGAAAAAAAAAACACAAAATATACAAAACTTATCGGTTAGAGAAGAATTCATAGAAGTTTTGATGAAATAAAAAGTAAATGAAGGTGGAGGCTATATGTTTATATTTATAATGAAAGTGTAATAGGGTTTTAAGGGTTTAAAGAAATTAACAAAAAAAAAATAGGGATATATTAGAGTTTTTAATATTTTAAAAAAGCTTAAAAATGTCTAGTTGGAGAAGCTTAAAATTTGAGCTTCTCAAAGTAAACATTTTTCAGCTTGTTTAATTCCCCAAAAGCTCTACTATGTTGTGAACCAAACAATGCAAAAAAAATCAAGTAGACCTTTTGGCATTAAAAAAGTATTTCTGCCCAGTAGATAAGCTATACCAAATGTATCATTATTCACAAAAACAAAACTGTCTGGGCCAGTTTTGTTTAAAAAAAACTGAGAAGGTATTTTTTCATACTTTTGAAAGCTCAACAATAATTTTTGTAATTTTTAAAAATATAATAGAGGGCGCTTTTCTGGTACGAAGCGCCCTCGTTTACAAAATTTTTATTTACGAAAAACCCCTTCAATTTGGTCATTTACGAAATATCTGTACGTTTTCATAATTTTTCAAACTTAAGTCTACTCTCATGTTACCTCAAGATGTTGTTAATATTTTACTATGAATTGTTCTTCATCAATGCCTTTTTTACATAGTAGTAATATATTTATTCACAAAACTAAAACTGTGACATGCAGGGTATATGATGGTTTAGTCTTACTGTATTAGGTAGCTACAGTTTCCGAGGACTGTCTGGTGCAAGAACCTTAGTGAAGATCTATTCAACTAATCTTTGTGATGTTGTCATTTGTTATGATGGCACAGTTAGAAATATTTCTAGCAAATTTATATTGTACGTTGAATATACAGTTTTGTTGTACGTAAATTTAAGAGTTTCCCTGCTACTAAAGCAGTTGGTATGCTTGCTATTTTTGTCGGCGTGTTAGTGTCAATAGCCGTTGCTATTGTAAGCAAACTGTTGAAGATAACTGTTCCAATAAATAATGTCTGCTGTTCCAATTGCAAGACACGGATGTATCAGTACATATTAAGTAAAAGTCACATATTCTTGCCAACCTGATCTTTGTGATGTTGTCATTTGTTATGATGGCACAGTTAGAAATGTTTAACATGCAAATTTATATTGTACGGTGGATATACAATTTTGTTGTACGTAAATTTAAGAGTTTCCCTGCTACTAAAGCAGTTGGTATGCTTGCTATTTTTGTCGGCGTGTTAGTGTCAATAGCCGTTGCTGTTGTTTGCAAACTGTTGAAGATAACTGTTCCAATAAATAATGTCTGCTGTTCCAATTGCAAGACACGGATGTATCAGTACATATTAAGTAAAAGTCACATATTCTTGCCAACCTGATCTTTGTGATGTTGTCATTTGTTATGATGGCACAGTTAGAAATGTTTAACATGCAAATTTATATTGTACGTTGGATATACAGTTTTGTTGTACGTAAATTTAAGAGTTTCCCTGCTACTAAAGCAGTTGGTATGCTTGCTATTTTTGTCGGCGTGTTTGTGTCAATAGCCGTTGCTGTTGTAAGCAAACTGTTGAAGATAACTGTTCCAATAAATAATGTCTGCTGTTCCAATTGCAAGACACGGATGTATCTGTACATATTAAGTAAAAGTCACATATTCTTGCCAACCTGATCTTTGTGATGTTGTCATTTGTTATGATGGCACAGTTAGAAATGTTTAACATGGAAATTTATATTGTACGTTGGATATACAGTTTTGTTGTACGTAAATTTCAAAGTTTCCCTGCTACTAAAGCAGTTGGTATGCTTGCTATTTTTGTCGGCGTGTTAGTGTCAATAGCCGTTGCTATTGTAAGCAAACTGTTGAAGATAACTGTTCCAATAAATAATGTCTGCTGTTCCAATTGCAAGACACGGATGTATCAGTACATATTAAGTAAAAGTCACATATTCTTGCCAACCTGATCTTTGTGATGTTGTCATTTGTTATGATGGCACAGTTAGAAATGTTTAACATGCAAATTTATATTGTACGTTGGATATACAGTTTTGTTGTACGTAAATTTAAGAGTTTCCCTGCTACTAAAGGAGTTGGTATGCTTGCTATTTTTGTCGGCGTGTTAGTGTCAATAGCCGTTGCTGTTGTTTGCAAACTGTTGAAGATAACTGTTCCAATAAATAATGTCTGCTGTTCCAATTGCAAGACACGGATGTATCAGTACATATTAAGTAAAAGTCACATATTCTTGCCAACCTGATTCACCCTGTTACAACCCTAAACAGATCTACATTTCACTATAAAGACACCAATTCAAAATACCATATGAATAGCCAAAACCTAAACGAAGACAAACACCAAGCTAATTGACATAATTTATAATACATACAAATGTAAAGTGACATTTAGTTGTACATGGTCGGATTACTGGAAAATTCCAACCTTCAGGCTGGGAATTCCAACCCAGTTGGGTTTCTCAACCTAACAATTTGGATGGTCAAGCTTCACGTGAACATTGCGCTTCTAAACTTCATAATTAGTAGTTTGTACAAATATTTCGTAATTTAACAATATTGAGAGGACTTTCGTAATTACAACATTTTTGTATAGAGGGCGCTTTTTGGGTACGAAGCGCCCTCTATAATCAACTTTTTTTATTTACGAAACAACCAACACATTTTGTAAATTATGAAATATTTTTTTAAAAATTTCGTAATTTTTCAAATTTGAAGGGTTGTTTCGTAATTAAAAGTTTGATTATAGAGGGCGCTTCCTACCAAAAAAGCGCCCTCTATACATTTTTCAAAAATTACATTATTACACTTTTTTTTTCTAAATTATCAAAAAGGACCTAATTCGTTTTTGAACAAAACTGATCTTATTAGTTTAGTTATATGTTTGCTTGTCTGCATGCATATTATGATCTGCTTGGATTTATGACAAAATTGTTATAAGTTTTGTTTTCAATTGTAGTATTTCAACTCGTCAGATTGTTTGGGTAGGATCTTTTTAGTTTGTGCAGCTTTCTTTTATTTTCTCTTCAGCACTCTTTTTTGGGCGGGGGGGACGGGGTGGGGCGCGGGTGTTTGACCTGGTACTTAATGTTATATTGATGGTAAAGGTGTTTGTAGTCTCTCATTTTGTTATAGTAATGACATTCGAGGTGATCTTATTGCATTTTTATTATTTTCAGTGTGATTTTGTTTGTTTTTGTGTTCATGATAAGAGTTATTGAGTTTGTTAGCAACATGGCTCTTCCTGGGCCTCCTACAGATAGCGGGGAGTAAAGCATTCATGAGACTTTGGAGGAGCTCAATACGAATTTAGCAGACTAAATTCCTGACTTATCGGAGGCCTCCGTCAAGGATCGGGCCGTCTTTGCCATTGCCTTATATGGTGGTTCTCTCATTGCCTTAATGGGGTATTCATCAATGCCTTATGCGTATTTGATTTATTGATTTCATGATATTTCTGTTGTTGGTTTATATTTCTGGTGGGAAACTGGAAACTCTGTTGGTTTATATCAAGACAGTGGACTGGGCTAAATGGTATATATTTTGGGTAGACGAACGTGTGGTGGCCAAAAACCATTCTGATAGCAATGACAAGCTCGCAAAGGATCGTCTTTTGTCTAAGGTTTGTACCTTAACGTCCTATTTTCTTCCCTGCTCTCCTCCCTGCCTTTACTGGCCTTCTTACTTGTAAGCTTCCCTGTTGTCTAGTTAAAACGTAGCATGGTAGTTAATATGTGTTTTGTGGCAGGGTTGGTACAAATTCACCTCCTCATGCCTTTTTTTCCTGTTCTGCTGACGTAGCTGCTCTGAATATACATTTGGTGCTTATCACCCTATTCAGTTGGCACATTTGTATTTGCTATTAATTATTCTTATATGCCGTTTGAACTACATTCCGTACGTAGGTTGGTTGCTTTTTTGTTACATTTGTCATGGTATTGCCTACTTGTATTTGGAATTAAACTAATTGTGACTTGAAGTAGTAGTTGCTGTACAATTCCATGATTCAGGATTGTTGTATGTCAAAATTTACACAGCCATAACTAGTTTTTCCTATTCTACAAATATTCCAACTTAGCTTTTCAACCATAATTCCGGTTGTTTTATTGTTAAGTTAGTTCTTTAGGGATGTTGCATGGTCAACTGCTGCCGTTTAAACATGATTAGACTGATGGATCTTCCCACTACAGTATTTTTTCTTTTTGGTTTGATAATGACATTGAAGATTTGCAATGGAATAATGACATTTACTGGGTCCGAATTCGTTACTGGCCTTCTACAATACAGAGTTGTATACTCAAATAAAACGTTTGTTCGCAGTTATTATATGTTACTTTTTTGATATGGTAATTTCTGTAAGGAACTTAAAGAAACAATTATGTAAATCTTCCTGTTGTTTAAGCAAAATGCGATATATCAAGAAGCATGATTCTTTATAAAAGAATAATGGTAGCATTGTTCTACGCAAATTTCCTGAAGCTTAAACTTTGTTTGTAAAACCCGCTAGGAACTTTCTTCCTGTTGTCTGTTCTCTATTTTTTTCCCATGTTTTAATATAAGGTTGCATACGACTGCAAAACTAAATGCATAGCTTTTTATAATTCTTATGAACCTTGTCCACGTGCTGAATGTATGGAAATTCAACATTGTCTAACAGTGAGCTGATTGGATTTTATTGTCTTTGCATATACATTGTCTCACAGTGAGCTGATTGGATTTTATTGTCTTTGCATAAATAATGTATCCTCATTTCTTGAAATGTCATTAAGCTTTTTTCTCTGTTTACCTGAAGAACTGGTCGTTATAGGGCCTTTGAGGTCTGCTTTAAATATAACCAATAAGCTTCTTTTAAAAATCTCTTCTCTCTTATTTGGTTTGCATCACATATCATTGACCAAACTATCCACAAGATCAAATATCCGACCAGGGCTATGATTTCTGATGTAAAACCTCCTTTAACTTTAGTTTAGCACCTACTTAAACCTGCCTGGTTAGCTACTTAGCATAGTGTATCACCAAATACTATATTTCCTTTTAGGTGTCCGGTGTATCTGTAATATTTGTAGTCCGGAAAGTATGTGGAAGTATCCTTTGTACTTTAAGTGTGTGTGACTGCAGACTTGAAATACAGTGGCCTGTGAATGAGAATAGTTCAAGTTCACATCTGTGCTTTACGTTGAACATTTTAAAATCAAGAATATTATTTTGATTTGTTGCCATATTCATGTTTCATAACATTGCTATGTCAAAATTCTCATGATCATATGCATCTTATGATAGCAGGTTCCTATAGGTCCAAGCCATGTTCATTCCATTAACTATTCAGTTTCATCAGAGGAGGCTGCGGATGAATATGAGTTTGTCATTCATCAGCTGCTGAAGACACGGATGGTCAGTGTTTCTGATATTAGTGACTGCCCCAAGTTAGAATACATTCTTCTCGGAATGGGCTCTGCTGGCCATGTTGCCTAATTAAAACCCAACCACTCAGTGCTCGAGGAGGGGCAAAATTGGGTAAACTTCATCACCGATTCCCCTAAAACCCCACCTGAGAGGATCACATTCACTCTGCCTGTCATCAACTCAGCATCCAACGTGGCTGTGGTCGTGACAGGTCAGAGCAAAGCAGAAGCTGTACATTTGGCAGTTGACGATGTGGGGACTGACTGCCCATCAGTGCCATCACTGACGGTGCAGCCTACCAAAGCTAAGATGGTATGGTTTTTGGATAAGCCAGCTGCCTCAAAAAGTCGACAAAAGATAAATTAGATAATGTCCATGCATGCAGTGCGTTGTAGTAATGTGGCTTAGTTCAACAGAGTCTTAGTCCAATTGCATCTAGTCAGTTACGTTAAACTTTCAATGTCATTGAACTCTATCAATAGTCGTAAGTCTTGAATGCTAAGTAATTACATATTCTCTGCTACTATGGCAGAAATTCTTTTTTTAAGTGCTGCTGCTACAATCCTATGAATGTGTCAGGGTAGATATAAAAATCTCCCCCTAAATGGTGTATAATTTGCTTGGATTCAACTTTGCCAGATTTAAAAATCATATCTTATAGACGTACTTCAAGAAACATGTTTAGGGGTGTGGTTAACCTAAAGGTATTTTTTTTTTAACTTACTTGATACTGTTGCTTTTTTCACTTAATTCTAAGTGCCAAACAAAAATGGAAGGTTCTAATCTATCATCTTCACCAAATATGATATCACGAGATCTAAAATGCTTAGGTCATTTGCCGAACGTAAATGGGTTCCTTGCAGTCCAAAATGGGGTCCTATGACATCCTCACTCAGTCAAAATCTCAACCTTCAAATTAAATTCTAAACAAAAGAGATCACTTTGAAGGGGAGATGACTGTGAAAAAAATAATAAGGTCATTTTTTATAATATAGCAAACTACAAATACATTTCTGAAATTTTAGAAACATTTTAGAAATATATCGTAATTTCTCAAATTTTCAGGGTCATTTCGTCATTACAATATTTGACATTAGAGGGCGCTTCCTACCCAACAAGCGCCCTCTATTGTCAAATACAATAATTACGAAACAACCCTATTATATGCAAAAATTACGAAACATTTATAAATTTCAGAATTTAAATCTCAAGATTTTGAATTTTAACCTGGTGGTTGGGATTCCCAATCTCGAGGTTGAGATTCCTAACATGGATTCCCAACCTTCATTTAACTGTTGCGTTACGAATTTTAACTTCAAGATTGGGATTCCCAACCTAGGGGTTGGGATTCCCAACCAAGAGGTTGGGAGTCCCAACCTGGAAGTTGGGAATCAAAACCTCCAGGTTGAGATTTCCAACATGGATTCCCAATCTTCATTTAACAACCATGTTTCGAGTTTTAACCTTTCCAATCTCGAGATTGAGATTTCTAACATGGATTCCCAACCTATATAACATCCATATTTCGAGTTTTAACCCCGCAGTTGGGATTCCCAACTTGAAGGTTTGGATCCCAACCTAGAGGTTGGGAATCCCAACCTCGAGGTTGAGATTTCTAACATGGATTCCCAACCTATATTTAACATCCATATTTCGAGTTTTAACCCCGCAGTTGGGATTCCCAACTTGAAGGTTTGGATCCCAACCTAGAGGTTGGGAATCCTAACCTCGAGGTTGAGATTTCTAACATGGATTCCCAACCTATATTTAACATCCATATTTCGAGTTTTAACCCCGCAGTTGGGATTCCCAACTTGAAGGTTTGGATCCCAACCTAGAGGTTGGGAATCCCAACCTCGAGGTTGAGATTTCTAACATGGATTCCCAACCTATATTTAACATCCATATTTCGAGTTTTAACTCCGAAGTTGGGATTCCCAACCTAGAGGTTGGGAATCCCAACCTCAAGGTTGAGATTTCTAACATGGATTCCCAGCCTATATTTAACAACCATATTTCGAGTTTTAACCCGGAGGTAGGGATCCAAACCTCTAGGTTGGGAATCCTAACCTCTAGGTTGAGATTTATATCATGGATTCCCAATCTTCATTTAGCATCCATGTTTCGAATTTAACCCCGAGCTTGGGATTTCCAACGTCGCGGTTGGGATCCCAACCTGTAGGTTGGGAATCCCAACCTCCAGGTTGAGATTTCTAACATGGATTCCCAACCTTCATTTAATATCCATGTTTCGAGTTTTAATCTTCCCAACCTCGAAGTTGAGATTCCCAACTTCTAGGTTGGGATCCCAACCTGGAGGTTGAGATTTCTAATATGGATTCCCAACCTATATTTAACATCCATATTTCGAGTTTTAACCCGGAGGTTAGGATTCCTAACCTTGAGGTTGGGATCCCAACTTCTAAGTTGGGATCCCAACCTCAAGGTTGAGATTTCTAATATGGATTCCCAACCTTCATTTAACATCCATATTTCGAGTTTTAACCTTCCCAACCTCGACATTGGGATTCCTAACATGGATTCCCAACCTATATTTAACATCCATATTTCGAGTTTTAACCCGGAGGTTAGGATTCCCAACTTTGAGGTTGGGATCCCAACCTGTAGGTTGGGAATCACAACCTTAAGGTTGAGATTTCTAACATGGATTCCCAACCTTCATTTAACATCCATGTTTCGAGTTTTAACCTTTCCAACCTCGAGGTTGGGATTCCCAACTTCTAGGTTGGGATCCCAACCTCGAGATTGAGATTTCTAACATGGATTCCCAACCTATATTTAACATCCATATTTCGAGTTTTAACCCGGAGGTTAGGATTCCCAACTTGGAGGTTGGGATCCCAACCTGTAGGTTGGGATCCCAACCTCCAGGTTGAGATTTCTAACATGGATTCCCAACCTTCATTTAATATCCATGTTTCGAGTTTTAACCTTCCCAACCTCGAGGTTGGGATTCCCAACCTATAGGTTGGGATCCCAATCTCGAGGTTGAGATTTCTAACATGGATTCTCAACCTTCATTTACCATCCTTATTTCAAGTTTTAACCCAGGGGTTGGGATTCCCAACCTCGAGGTTGTGATCCCAACCTCTGGGTTAGGAATCCCAACCTCTCAGTTGGGATTTCTAACATGGATTCCCAACCTTTATTTAACATCCATATTTCGAGTTTTAACCCGGAGGTTGGGATCCCAACCTTCAGATTGGGAATCCCAACCTCCAGGTTGAGATTTCTAACATGCATTCCCAACCTTCATTTAACATCCATTTTTCGAGTTGTAAGCTTCCCAACCTCCAAGTTTTAACATTAAGACTTCACCTCTAAACTTGTTTCAGCCCCTTACAAATCGTACCCTCAAAGTACATGTTCACATTACAACCAACAATTGCCAATCTAACTTTTACATTATAATCATACCCACAAAGCCACACACAAATGGAACAAAACAGTCAGCACACGTTTTTAATATCTCATTCTGAGTTCATATCATCATATTCACATACCCAAAGCAACCATAACTAGTCAAATATACTACCCACCCTAGAGAAACAGAGCAGCGCAGTTCTTCGTCAGTCCAAAATATCACACTTTTTCCTTTCTTAGGCACGGGAAGACAGAACAAGGGTGGTTGTGGGAAGTGAAAAGAGAGGTTGGCCATGGGAAGTGAGAAGAGATGTTAGCCGTAAGAAGTGACAAAATGGAAGGCCGGTGGTGGAGACTGCAGCACTACTGCTTCGCCTGAGAGGTTACGAAGTGAGAAGAGAGATTAGTCGTGGGAAGTGAGAAGATAGGGAGTACCATTAAAACTGACATAATGGAACGCTGGTAGACGAGAGGACATTGCTGCACTGCTAGCTGGGTGGAGAGGGTGATTACCGAGAGAGTGAGAAGTTGCGAAGGCTGCACTGCTAGCTGGGTGGAGAGGGTGATTGCCGAGAGCTGGAGGGAGAAGTTGCGCAGTCTGCACTGCTAGCTGGGTGGAGAGGGGTGATTGCCGATTTGCTCTGCTTCTATCAACTTTGCTCTGCCTTTCTGCCTCCCATTTCATTAAGGGCATTTTTGTCCATTATTGTTCTTTTTTCTATTACCAAATCCAAAAGGGTTAGTGTTGCAATCCACCTTCTCAAACGGGTTATTTTTGCAATTATTTCTTATTTTAAGGCTACAAACATTAATTGAAACCCAAATTTTAAGTGGTTAGAAATAAATTTAACAAAGCCCAATAAAAAAAGGTTTATGGGCCGAACCAAGCAAGTCCAATTACCTGGGCTGACTTTCAAGCAAACAATAGTAAATCAAATGAAAATGAAAGAGAAAAGTAGGGCGGTCAGAAGCAAGAAAGAAACTAGACTATGGGCGTTAAAAGGTCAAAAAAAAAAAAGAAGGGGGTTTAACCAAAATTAACCTTTTTCTTATGACCCATTTGAGTAATAACCCTTTTTTTTTTTTATAAATTTTGGGAGATTGACTTCTTTTGGATGAAAATGCCCTTAATGATAAAAGGAATTACAATCCCACCATCCTTTTGTATCACATTCGTTCTCTCTCTCAACAATAAAACCTTTTCAGCCTTCTCTCCCCATTACCTCACCTGATCTGCTCAACTCTCAACTCCGATGAAGAACGGGTGCCCTTTTTTTTCATTGTCTCTCACAAACCCTAGCATCACTTTTTCTTCTCTTTTCACATCACCCTTTTCTTTCCCTCACAACCCTCTTTTCTTCTCTCCCTTACACCTTATTTTCTCCATCGTTGCCACGTATCACTGTTTGGTTTACTCGACTACATCTCTCTCTCTCCATTGTTGCCATCTGGTTTGCTTATTGCACGCCTCTCTCTCTCCATCATCATCGTGTCAACTTTGATCTGCTCGACTACGCCTCTCTCACTATGGTTTGTTTGACTATGTTTACTTGCTTTCTGTTAACTCTAACTTCTCTCTAACATCAACTCTCAATTTGCAGGATTCTTTGCAGCTTGAAGATTGACAACCTCTCTCTCTGAATGTTGTCCATCTCAACCAGTAAGTCTCTATTGCGTTTTTATTTCTGATAGGATTTGAGCAATTTGGTATGATTTTGTTATGGATTTTCAATAGTTTTGTGATCAAATTTGGTGACGTGGGATTTGAATTATAGTGTTTTGTTTTGCTTTGTTGTACTTGATTGAAATATTTGAAAGGAGAGTGATGAAAAGTAAGTTTTGTGTTGAAAACAGAATTTATTTTATGGATTTGTGAGCAATTTATTCATTGTTGACTTGATTATGGATGATGGGTATGTTTTTGTTTCCTTATTAGGATAATCAGTGTTCAGGTGCATTTGTTTTGGGGTTTTGTTGGTTGAAGGAGAAAATTCAGTGAATAATGACTTGGCTTTAGTATGATCGAGTGCTGTTTTGATTATTTGGTATAAGATTATGTGAGTTTAGGTTTGGATTATGACATATAATTTATTTTAGTAGACATTTGCATGTGAACATGATTTGGGTTTGGATTTGAATTATGACTTGGATTTTTTGCATGAAAATTGAGAACTTTTGGGTTGATAGGTTGAGTAACGTTTGCATGTGAACATGATTTGGGTTTAGATTTGAATAATGACTTGGGTTTTTTGCATCAAAATTGAGAATTTTTGGGTTGATAGGTTGAGTTGCTATTCAAGTTTTTTGGTCACATGATCCTACGAAATTGAACTCCACTGCCTCAAATCGGTTAATTGGAAAGTTTGTGGCGATGGAAGATCCTAAGACGGTTTTACCTTACTATATGCAATGGCATGTGTGTGTTGCTTTTGGTGAGTATTTGATATGCAGAGTGGCGAGTGTGTAAAAGTTGTCTATGTGTTTTAAGACATTGGGTATCAAAATGTTTGATTGTGCTCCTATTCAGGTACTCTTAAAGGCGGTCGAGCTGACTGGCTCGTTGAAAAATGCACGATATGTCTTAAATAGATACCTGGATTTTTTTTTTAATTAAAATCTAGAAGAAACTATTCTTGTATTCCTTTTCATGGCTTCTTATTGTTTCTTCTCTATTCACTGTCTTAGGAGCTGGGAACTCAGAGTGTAACACCTTTGCTGACTGAACGCTCTCCTTCAATCTCAGAAAATCGGGTGGACAGATTGCAACGTGTGATTTTAGCAACTTCAAAACAATGTAGATTCTAGACTCTATCATATTGATAACGAATATGCTCTTTAGTATATGGTGATCAGAATTAGCTCTAATTTTGTGTCTTAATAGAGGGGCATGTTTGACTTCTGTTATCAATTTTTTTCTTTGCTCATTGCTGTTTATGTCATAGGTGAACGTTTGCATGAAATGGTTCTGAATCCTCTGGTGAAAATTGATGGCCTTTTGCCTCTCGTAAGTTCTTCCTACTTTTTTGACACAAATATTTTGGCAACTTTTTTGGATTCTGGTTCACTGAATGATCTTTACCTCCTGCTGCTATGAGTGGCTGACTAACTTTGCCTTATATATAACTCACCTCAGCAGTGAAGTGTATCTATTAAGAAGATGATCTTATTTGTAAATTACAGATTTACAGTTTGTTTATGAACTATTAAAATATGTTTGGTGCCAAATGCTTGAATTTTAGTAAGTATGGTAGGTTAGTAATTAGTTGTTTGGCATGTAGTCTTCTTTCCACCTTGTTTGTTGAACTTAAATGTATTTATATCTTCCAGATTGCCCAGTCAAAGCTATCTTTTGTTGCAATAGCAGAAGGTACTCCTCTTGTTAGTGCATTGACTTCAATAAGAAAGGAATCAAGTGGGCTGATAATAGTTGGTCCTAAAGGGGGTTAGTACACATTGTATGTGTGAAGCATTTTAGTTTATATTTAATATTTCTGCTAACTGCTTCATTGAACAAATCATTAGCTACTGTTCTCCTTTTTTTTTTTTGGTGTGCGTGTAAAGATGTTTTTGGAGGAGATCCTTAGTTGAAAAATCCTTACTTTTACCTACTTTTTACTATGTTATTGACTTTGAACATAGTTATTATATCCGTATGTTGTGATTATGGCATGCATTGTTTTTCTTTTGGTTGCTCAATTGCCACAAAAGTTTTTTGTTTGTACTAATTTTTCAGTTTTTGATGATTTGTTCCCATAATGAATGTATGCCTAAGTTGAGGGAGGATAGTGTGTATATATATATATATATATATATATATTATTAAAAGAGCTAGTCCATTTTTCTCAATTAGTTGTTGCGGTCACTTTTTTCGCTTGCCATTTCATTAATTGGACTCCACTACCTCAAATTGGTTAATTGGAAAGTTTGGATTGTTACTTGTCAGACTTGTTTTATATGTTTATGTTGACCTTTCGCATGTAATTAGTTCTACCTACTTGAAGTTCTAGCAAATTTCATTTTATTTTTGCCGTTCTGTTTAACATTATTTATTGTAGTTTTATAGAGTTCAAGTTGGTATACAATCGCTAGAAGGGATCAAGACAACACGAGGGACATTGAGAAGATTTAGTGATTTAAATTTACTTTCTGAAGTAAGTGGCATGTTATATGTTATAATATCCCTCCCTATAAAGGTAATGATTGATTTCCTCGTCCATAAGTGTTGGCTGTCTTATTGTTTGCAATATAATTAAGTAGATCATTTGTTCAACAAAAGTTTGTCATAGTTGATTACAATGGTTCAAGATGTTCTCATCTTATGCTGTTTTTTGTAGCTCAAAAAGGCATTTCCCTATAAAGAACTCCCACAAGCTCCTCCAAAGAGGATATTGAAAATGAAAAGCAGGACACTGCTGGAAGAGGTAACTGAAATTTGTCATCATACTCTTATTTTCCATGGAATTTTTTTAGGTTGGGATTTGCATGTTGACAGTTAACTATAATTGTTCTTAAGATTAAGGTTTTTTAAGATTCTATTGTTTGAGAATCAAAGTTTTATTTGTTGTTGTGGTTGTTGCACAAATGATTAATGAAGGTGAGTTTGTTTCTGTTTAACTGCTGGAATTGCAGATATGTTTTTGATGTTATTAGAGTTTCTTAACGTAGAGTAGAATCAAGTATAGGAAGCTTGGTTTCTAAAGGTTTTAGTTAATTCAGTGTAAGTTATATTTCTTTGGTTGGCATACATTATTCTCTGTGTAACTGTAATCTGATGGCAAAGCATTGATTATTAAGATTGGGTATTTGGATTCAATGCTTTGTTGATTCAAATTCTTCTGATGTTACGAATTCGGAATACTTATGTGGTATATAATTTACAGGTTTGCTTCTCCAAGTCCATTTAATGGTTTTTGGTTGTACTAGCTTTAAAATGAATTATTACTGATATGAAGCAGCTTGTTATTTCTATGACATATGAAAATATTAAATAATTATTCATGATCTTAAATAGGCTTTCTTTGAGGGTGAGTGTATGTGCTCACATATATCTTAAATGATTGTTTGATCATTTCTTCTATGCTTTGCTTTTATAATTTAATTTATCTAGTGTCGTTTTGGTTGTTACTATAGGGGTCTTGCTGGGGAAAAATGTTCTCATTCCTTAGCTTCTGAACCTTATCAAGCTGAAGTCAAGATCACACAAGAGATTATTATTTGACATTGAAAGCCAACATCACTTAGCTCTATTGAGAGTTTTGAAGGGGTTATCCTTGAATGTATCTAGTAGGGCTCAAAGCATCGACTTATGTGATTACTTGATTAATTTGCTTCCCACTAGCGCAACTTGGAATCACTTATCCGCTACAACATGAGACTCTATTTATTCATTCATATTTTCTTGCTGATGCCCAAATTCATTTGTACTTTGGACTTGAAATTTCTTAATAATTTGGTTTAAGAACCTTGTAAAGAATCTAAATTGTAGGATTACTAACATCAAAGGTTAAGTATGATCAAGTTCAAAGGGATGGTTTTCTGATCTTTTTTTTTTTTGGGTAATGTGAACTAAGAAATGACCTCCTTGGTTTATTTGAATGAGTATGTGAATAGCATGTTACAGTGGTGCAATTGTATCCTCTGTTCTTGTATTGAATAGATCTTGCTTGAATTGAAGTTTTCATCCTTTTTGGTTGTATTATTGTTTGAAAAAGTAAAGAACCTTTATTATATAATTTACTATTATTGTTGTTTTAGAAGCTCATGATTCATGAATGGTAAATAATGACTATATAAAGAACAATTATTAACTTGTTGGATAAAAGTTTTCATATCAACAAGTACAGAAAATCTCAATAGAATCAGAATAAATAAGTAAGCTAAATGTCAACCTTAAGATAATCTCCATATCAATTGAATTAATGAGCACTCCATCATCTTCCTTGTTGACATCCTTGGTTTTCAGATCTTTCAAATTAATTTAAGAGGTGTTTTGAATTAGTTGTTGCAACCTAGGTACTCTCAATCGAAAGGGTTTTAATATTATCCAAGAATTATTAGAAGTACAAAAAAGAATATTCAATTCCAAACCTAGGAACATAATTCCCAACCTCTTCCCAACCCAAAGTCGAGAACCTTCCCAAACTCAGGGATAGGATTCCCAACCCTTTGGTTGTGATTCCTAACTTCTGAGTTGGGAATGAGATTCCAAACTCGGAGGGTGAGAATGGGTTGGGATTTCTCAACCTTGGGGTTGGGCCTTCCAACCAGTGGATTGGGATTCCTAACTCAGAGTCTGGAACCTTCCCAAACTTAGGGATAGGATTTCCAACCACTGGGTTGGGATTCCCAACTTCCGAGTTGGGAATAAGATTCTAAACTCGGAAGGTGTGAATGGGTTGGGATTTCCCAACCTTAGGGTTGAGACTCCCAACCAGTGGGTTGGGATTCCCAACCCAGAGGTTGAGAGTCTCAATAAAAGGAGTTAGGAAGGTTCCTAACCCTTAGGTTGGGATTTCAAACTCGGAGGGTAGGAAATTGGGAATCCTAACATATCTGTTGAGATTCCCAACCCTAAGATTAGGTTATTTTTCGACTTCAGACTGTATCTAAGATGGATTCCCAATCCGGAAGTTGGGAATCCCAATCTAAAGGTTGGGTTTCAACTTTTAGGTTGGGATTCCCAACTTTTAGGTTCGTCGAAAGTCGAAAAATAACTCGAAGACAGGGTTAGAAATCTCAACCTACAGGTTGAGAATCCCAACTTCTAGGTTGAGAATATTAATAAAAAGGTTGTGATTTTTAACACAGAAGTTGGGAAACCTAACTTTTGGGTTGGAAATCTCAACCAAAACACAAATTTCAGTACAAAGTCAACAGTCTCTATATAGAGACTCCAAACAGATGCCATCAAACTTAGCAATACTTGTCCATTCTGTAAATTCCATCATTCAAATGACATCCATCTCCAAGCATTCAATAAACAAGAAATTCATAATAGTTAAAACTAAAAATCAAAGTTTTCAAACTTGAAAACCCTCAATATGTCAAACCGATCCTTCCCAAAAAAGCAGTCTAAACAAGCTTGAAATCATAAAAATTAAAATCACCACCGCCATTCTCTTCATCAAAAACATCATCACTACCATCAAACCCCAATTCTCTTACCATTTTATCCTCATCTTTCCTTCTATGATCAAAGTAATTCTACTTTACCAGCCTTTCCATCAACTCAATCGACCATGGCCACGGATAGGCCACCTCCTTTCTCCTTCCTTCTGCCCACTGCCTCTGTTCCATCCGAAACCTTTTCTCGGTTTTCTTCTACATCAAAATCCCTATCCAAGTTTTTGAAACCGCCCCCACCTCCATTCAAGTTCTCCTCCCTCCTTGATTTTATCGATTTGCTCTAATACGAAGCTCATGTGAGTAGAGAATGAGGTAGGTTTCGCTTGGGAGTCTAAGGAGGAGGTGGGGTTTGAAGCTGGGAAGTTGAAACTGGAGAAGTGGAGAGAGAGGAGGGCTTGTGGACAGTTGTGTTGTCGACAAAGTCTGAGGACGAAGCTGGGAAGGAGTTTGAGGAAGAAGAAGTTTGTGGACGATTGCCGATGAAGAAGTCGGGAGGATGTTTGGGAGGATGTATTTCAGCTTATATTTCTCCTTTCATTAAGGATATTTTTGTCCATTCATGCTCTTTTTTGTACTATCAAACATGAAAGATTATTTTTGAGGTTGGGCTTTCTAAATGGGTCATTTTTTGGATTTTCCCAATACATAAAGAGAAATTTCTAAAATCCTGACCTAACATTTGACCCCTTATAAAAATAACTCTCCTATTTTTATTTTAGTCAAAATTTTCATCGACTGAGGTTTTTAATAAATGAAAATTTTTTTACCAAAATTTAAAATTATAAGGTGGTTTTGACATAGAATAAGAGATCTTTTACCAAAATTTAGAATTAGAAAGTTGCTCTTGAAGATATATTAAATTTTAGGATTTTTCTTTTTTCTTACAACTCTTCCGTACATAACGTAGGATTTGTATATTTCTTCTATATATTTAAAAGCAAGTAATTAACTATTGCAAGCTTTATAGAAACCGAAAAGAAAGTGGTAGAAATTAGTTTTTTTTTTTTTTTCTTTTGACTACAGCAATTGTGACTGGGATGGATCCAGAGGACTGTTAGGACCAACCCAGATAAAACACTGATAGTACGGTCTGAGGGATCACTCTCAATTAAGAATGATCCACCTATACAGAGGTAGATGGAAAACTCACACGAGAGTGGGAGATCAACCCACATATAATGGTGAGAGAACTGTTATTATTATTATTATTATTATTATATGATATGATATTATATTATATATATTTGGATTTGACGGGTGGATGTCGAACTCATATCACATACAATGGGAGGCATGAGGGTTATTTGCGCTTACCAATGTCGCCAACAACCAAAGTCATGTTAGAAATTAGTTAGAGCTAGAAACTAATCATATTACTTCACAATAATTATTATTATTTTATTATTTTTATTATTTATTTTTCCAGTTGCTTGTTTGCATGGACGGGGCTGCCACTCATGGATATTGGTAATAGTCCAAAAGTTTCCTAATTTTCCACTTTAAAAATGTAAAACATTTTTGAAAAAAAAAATTACTTGAAGGTTCACTAGATTTGAGTGTGAGAGAAAGTACATAGAGACATGAAAATAAGAAACAAGCACACGATGATCAATTAATAAAAACAAAAAAATAAAAAATATATTAAAACATCTTTAATGTTCTTATGGATTATATTTAAAAAAAAAAAGTCTCATGTCGTCATTATTAAAGGATTTGTTTCCTACATGATATAGTTATATAATTAAATTGAAAAACTATTTTTCAATATTTTTATGTATTTCCATTTAATGTTTCCATATATTTTCATTTACTACTTCCATATGTTTCATTTAATGCTTCCTTTTTTTTTTTTTTTTGACTTTTAATCGGTTTAAAAATTAAAAATAAATAATTATCGATTTGCTGACATGACTGTCTAATGCACCGTCTGAAAATAGATAATCATGTTGACCATGTCTAATATGTTTTGTATCACCTTTGCTTGACATTGATGAATGATAATTATATTAGAAAGATTTATTTTAATTCAATATCTATTCATTTTATATAATATATAATTTTTTCATAATATATGAAAGCATTAGAGATACTTTTAAAGTATAGACTGCATGATTTGTACTGTTTCTACTTTTATCTAATCATAAATGGAAATCATATCTTATAATTATGAAGGAAGAAAAGTGATAAATACAATGTTCGAAAACTATAAAAAATTTTAAATGCTAGGTAAATATTTTTATTAACTAGAATTGGAGTTTTCTACTAGTACCAATATGTAGCAATTTGTAAGTGAATATTAAGAGTGCATTTACTTCAATTTAAGAAATCAGAATGAGAATTGGAATAACCTGGAATTGAAATAATGTATCAAAATTAGAATAAGTTATTTATTTCAATTGTAGGAATCGAAATCGGAATCAGCGGTATTTTTATTGAATTGTTTACTTTATATTGGAATCAGAATAAATTAATTACAAGTTACAAAAATGTCCTTGGTTAAAATTATGTACACCATAAACATTTTTTTTTAAGAAAAAAAAATCTAACCATTGAGATTTTGCAAATTGCAAAAGAAGCATTATGTATCTTTTTGCAAAACTACGTTTAAGATGCAGTGTCATTTTTTTGTCATGTTACTCGTCATAATAGGCTAAGAAAAAAAATTTTCTTAACAACATTATTGTAAGCATATTATGCATTTATATTGTATATCAAGTCGTGATTTTTTTTTTTTGTTAATATAAAATATTACTTAAATTTGCTTTGCTTTTGAAAATTATTTTTTATGTGCCAATCACACACACAAAGAGATATATAAAGTTTCTAAAATTTTAGCACATGTAAATATTTATATTTATAAATAGGTTTTTTTTTTTTTGTTAAAATTAAGGGCATAAAAGTCTTTCTAATTTGGAAGAGAGAATGAGAATGAGATTTCCAAATGAGATGAGGAGAATGAGATTCTCATTCTGTAACACCCCTTCCAAGTTTTTCTACTATACATCTGTGCGGAATGGGGTATTGTACTCATATATTTTGCTTATGAAATAATAAAAAGAATTTTAAAATGTTCTAAGATGAAATTTAATTTTTATAGAATTCCTGAAAGGATTGGGAGTAAATTTAAATTAGAAAAAGTTGAGGGGCAATTGGTGTAAATAAAAGATTTTTATGAGAATGACAGAATTGTAAATAAAGAGAAAAGACAAAAGCATTGGGAAAAAGTAGAGAATTCTCTAGAATCTTGTAAAATCGTAAATTTAAGGAAGTTTAAGGGTGAAAAATGAGATTGACCCACGTCTATAAATATGGGTGTGTGGCAAGTGATTGTCGAGAAAGCAAAAGAAAAATCTAGTAAGGAAAGAGAAAGCTATCGACAAATTAAGAGGAAGGTAGATTTGCAGTTGTTCCAAGCCAAATCTCTGTCATTTTTGAAGAAATCAAGTTGTTGGAAGGTGAAGAACAGGTTTAGGAACCAGATCTGGTAAGGACCAAGTGGTAAAAATGAGTTTTCATAGTTTTACTTTGGGTGAGAAGTTTGTTAAGAACATTCATGGTCTGCACATGTGTTTATGAGATTTTTGTATGTAGATCTGGAGTTTGAAGCAACAAATAGGTGGAAAAGCAAGACAAGAGAGCAAGGAGATATCTGGTAAGTGAAGTAATTGAGAAATAATATTGATTTGTAGTAGATTGATTGTGGTTTAGAATGATTGAGTTTTTGTCACACAACCTGTTGTGGTTGTGACCTGATTTTGAAGTGATGAAGCTGATAAAATGTTGTGAAAGTATGCATGTAAAATTAAATGAGGTCGGAGTGTGTTAATGAGCCTGTAAAATGTAAAACCTAGAAAAAAAAGGTGTTAGAAATGAGTTTTGCGTGAGTTAGGGCAAGAGCTCGTGAGGTGCAAGTTAGAGGAGGCCCTCAGCCCATTTTTAGCTGGTTAAGATAGTTGACTAGAAAGTGAGCTGGGCTATGCCTGTTGCTCTCCATCTCGCCTGTTTGGACTGGGCTAAAGTGCGAGCTCGCAAAGAGTGAGCTGGGTGAGATTGCAAGCCCTTATTAATGCTTATTCGAGCTGGACGAAGGTTTTACAAACTGAGGTGGGCCCGTGAATCGGGCTGAGCTAAAAGGAAGCAGCTCGCTGAAAAGGGTCAGCTGAGCAAGCTTACTAGAATAATGAATGCTCGTAAGATAGGCTGAGTTGAAGGAAGTGAGAACTCGGTAAAAGGGGTGAGCTATGCGAGCTGGGGTGCGAGCTCATAGCTCGAGCTGGACTAACAGCACTGCAGTCCGTAGCAACTTGGGTGAAAATTATAAGTTATAGAAATAGTAGAATGACTTGGGATTGAAATGTTCTGTGAGCTGAATGGAGATTTCAATTTGTGATTAAGTGTAGGTGAATAGGCGAGCTGAAGAGGTCGCTGAAACAGACGTGATTCAAATGAATAGGACAACAAACAGTGAGTGTACAAATGTTTTATTAAATAATTTTCAGCTTATTATGCAAACATTTTATAGTTTTCCAACACTTGTTTTAGCTTATAAATACTTTTATATTCTAGTATGAAAATAAATAGTTTATTTATAAGATGGTATACAATATTTTAATATTTTTATGTTTATAGCATAAAAAAGAAATTGATTTGAATAATAGAAAGAGAAGAAGATTTTCAAAGACTAGTGGAACAGCCCAAGTTTATAGATAGATAGACCTTATAGCTTTAGACTCGGCTAGTATACCTCGCAGTTTATGACAAATGTTGGGAGGGCTAGTCCTGCTAACAACGGGGGGATCGAGTCTGTCATGCCTGTTGTGTCACTCTCTACACTTGTGGGGTATTATCTCGCTATACGGTGAGCGATGATAGTTCCGCCACATAGTAGCGGGATGTTTTTATAGCTTTATCATGGTGTGCGATGCTAGCTTTTACGCCACTTGACCTCTCATACTGAGCGGAGCTAGTCTAATTGCTCATGTGGTTATAGCATCCTTTGAGTTCCCCATTAGTGCAGCTTTTAGAAAGAGAAGTATACCATTAAAGCAAACTTTTAAAAAGAAAATGTTTTAGAAACATTTTAGGAAGTTATGGATTATTTTAGCACTTTATGCAACCAATGTAGTAAAAGCGTTTGAAATTTTAAAGTAAATTTATAAAACCCAAGTTTTAGAAATAAATTGTTTTAAAGAAAAATGCTTTCAAAGAAACTGATTTCGGGAGGTATGTTTTAGAAAAGATTTATTTAGATAGAAACCCTTACACTCATTGAGCTTTATAACTCATAACGTTTTTGTTTTATGTTGCAAAACTTCCCAGGTGCAACGATAAGAGACCAGGGTACCAAATTGCCTCGGTCTGATCAGATGGGCCAAGACAACCGATGACGCTACAAATTTCATTTATCAATATTGTGATTTGGATATTAATTACATGTTTGTTTGAATTTTTGATTTCGAACAATTTTGTAAACTTTTCATGTTATGAGAATGAATGCACGTTTTAAATTATTTGAACATTAATGATGATGCTTTTAGTTATATTCTTATTCCGCTTTAAAAATTAGAAAGGAGATTTAAAAATGTAGAATTTTTATAATTAACAAATCATTAGTAGTTACGGGTTTGCTCCGCAACATCCTTTTGGGTCTTGATAGTTAAACTTCAAGAGGGTTTTGTGGGGTGCCCGATAGAACTGCTAGGTTTTTTAGAGGGAATCCGGGTTGAGTCCTGCCACATTCGACAATTTCAAATCCATATGAGAATCATATTTTCATTCCTATATTATAGAATGATTTTTAGAGAAGTAAATACTATCAATGATTTTCATTTTCCGTTCTCATTCCTCAATTCATGAAATAAACACACCATAAATGTCTTAATAACATTTAGATTTGCTCGATTATATATTTTGTCAAAATTTAACCAAAAAAAAAAAAAGGTGTTAATAACATTATTAGTTAGATATATTTTTTTTCATTTGAAATTCTCAAAAAAAAAAAAAAATTAGTTAGATTTTTCTTTTTCATTTGAAATTCCATTTATAAAATCATTAAACCTCGAAAAAAAGTTATTACTTTTAAATCATAATGGATTGAAAGAAACTAGAGAAAACTGAAGAAACAAATACATATTAAATAATGTTATACAAATAAAAACTTTCGATGCAAGATCACAAAGTTTGTTCCTATAAATTTTATAAATTTTCAGTAAAATATAATTTTAAAGTTTTTAAAGAACTTCGTATAAGAGGTCTTTGAAAAAAAAAAAAAAAAATCTCTCTTGTTATTGGCCAAACTCAAAAACAGAAGTGGTTATTGTAAACATATTTGTTTATGATATAATTAATAATTATTTGACTAATCTTTTATACAAAAATTTTAGGATTAATTACAATAATTTATCTTGAGGTTTTCAATAAAAGCTTAATATTCAACTAATTGCATTAATTGCTGCAGCCACCCTTCTGAATAATCAAAGTCCATCCATTTTAACATATGATTAAGATTGGATGTGAACAAGTCGAAAATACCCTTAGAATTTATTTTGTAGTCTTAATTGCATTTTATCATTAAAATAATAAATTTTAAATTATAAAATAATAATAAACTTATAATAAAAATATATAAATCAATTTCAACTTCAACTTCTTCAAATTCATCACCTCTGATTTGCTTCTTCATCTTCTTCAAACACCAAATCAACAACAATAACCACTATCAACTTCATCAACTTCTCCTTTCTCATAAACAAAACCCAAAGGTCATAAAAAAAACCCACCATCAACAAATTCATTGCCATCATCAACAAAATCCACCATCATCACCAACAACCAAATGATGATATCATCTTCAACCATAATCACCAGTAACGCAACCATCTTAAAACAAACCCAAACGCCCTCTCTCTCTCTCTCTCTCTCTCTCTCTCTCTCTCTCTCTCTCTCTCTCTCTCGTTTAACAACCTAACCTCAAGTCCTTAACCCAGCAACCCAACCATCACCATAACCACCCAACAACACCTTAACCTGGCAACCCAACAACCCAACCATAACCACCAACAACCTCAGCCTCTCTCGCTCGTTTAACAACCTAACCTCAAGTCCTTAACCCAGCAACCCAACCATCACCATAAACACCCAACAACACCTTAACCTGGCAACCCAACAACCCAACCATAACCACCAACAACCTCAGCCTAGTAACCCAAACTAGACACCTCTCTCTTTCTCTTAGTTTTAGCTTCAAACAAACCCAAGTGATTGGGTTCGTTCAAAGTTTGTTTAGGGATGAAGATGAAGCTTCATCTAGTTGATCTTTAATGTAACATTTGTCGTCTCCATCTTCAAGCTTCAACTGGTTGATCTTCAATGACGACAAATGTCGACAATGGAGACCCATAGCTCCATCGCCATAATTGGCAATAGAGAAAGGAATTTCTAGAAATGGATCTCAGATCCATCTTTGGTTTGTGTTTTTAATTTTTTTTTCTCTTTTTGGCTTTTAATTGTTCTTTTTTTTTCTTTTTTTTTTAAAGACTTTAACTGTTCTTTTCTAAAAAAATCTAGAAAAAATGTTTTAATTTATTTTTCATATTTAAAAAAAAATAGAAAAAATTTCTCTCAGATAGATGGTAGAGATACACTTTTAATTTTTAATTTTAATTTATTTTTATTTAATTTATCTTAATTTTTAATTTTTAAATTATTAAATTTATTATTTCATGATTTAAAATGTATTGCAATGACCATTTTACCCCAATTCTCTAGTCAACCATTATATTTAACAAAGGTTGACTAACAGAATTAAGGCCTGTTGCAATTAAAAATATTTGTTAGATTTTAAGGGGGTCGTTTGTTTTTTCTATTAAGACTTAATGATATTTAATTGTACCTATTAAGTCATTTTCGTTTTTTTTTTTTTAAGTTGTCAAACCATTTAAAACTACCAAAAAACAACTGAAAAAATTAAGTAAAAATTTTTAATTTTTCACTTAATTACAAATCACTTAATGACATTTAAAAGTTTTTATTACAGATCTATCCTCCACAAAATAATATAATTTCAAATTTATTCTAATTTTATATTACCCAAACTTTCTTTTTTTTTTTTTTTTTCTTGATACTTACAAAAATATATATTTAAAAAGTAAAAACTCAATACATCTCATCCCAAATTATCTTAGAGTTAAACTAATATATTTTAATTTATAATTTAAAACATATTAATATATTAATATATTTTCGTAAATATATTAATATATTTAAATATATAAATATGATAAATATTACTATATTTTTTAATCATATTTTAATTATGAATAAAATATTATTAATATGTACATAAAAAATATTTTGGAATTTATTAAATTATTTATTTTTAGATGTTTGTATTAAATCAATTAAAATTATATAACAATAAATAGTAAAAAAGGTATAAAATGTCAACTTACTAGTTTTCACACAATTTTAAATTTGAAAAACAAACAAATTTATAATATATTCAGAAATAAAGAAAAAAAAACATATTATTCAAATTTCAGGTTTCAATCACTATTCAGTCTTCAGTTTTCAATAGTATTATTCAATCTTCAAAAAAATTATAAAAAAAAAAAAAAAAGACCCTTAAGCCATATTTGAAAACCTTAGGCTAAGTTATTGCAATTAACCCAAAATTTTATGGTGTTATAGGACAATTTTTTTTTTTAATAGAAAAAAAAAACATGTATATTACACCGGACCATCCTTCATTATATTAATTAGGGGTGAGCATTTGCAATCCAACTCGAGAGACCAAACCCAACTTGAACATTTTTTGCCAGATTGGGTCAAGTTAAATCTTGTAAAAAAAAAAAAAAAAGAATTAAGATTGGTTGGATTGGGTTGAGTTGAAAATTATATTGGATTAGGTTGAGTTAAAAATTTTTCAACCTAATTTAACCCAACTTGACAAATGTCCACCCATAATATTAATGTGAGCTTCTTTTACATTTTGGGATATTGATTTGTCTAATTTTAATTCATGAATTAAAAAGAAAAAATCCTCATCAACAGGAATATATATATATCCAACAAAAAATAAAATATTCGGTGGTGGTCAAGTCCATGTTTATCCAATTTAGCCAAAAATAATTGCAGCAGTTGGTCAATATATTAATTTGGTAGCTAGGTAGTAAACAGTCAAATTGCCATGGTAGAAAAGGATCATTTTGAGGTCATAAGGTGTTATTAATTTTATAGTTTTGTTTATGTTTTCGAATCATCCCTCTGTTGTAAACAATTTTAATAGGTTAAAACCTATATCAAAATCTAGAAACTCATATTAAATCAATAAGAATTATTATAGAAAAAACATACCTGAATCCATATTGTTAAATTTGAGTAGGATCGAGTCTTCCACAGTCAAATCTCTTTAGGTTACTCAATAATTTTCTTCTTGAATGGGGGAGGAGAAAAGAGAGCAAAATACGTTGATTTGACTTGGGGATCATGACCCTAATCATGTTCTTTATATACTACTCCAATTAGGTTCCCATTAACCCTAATTTAATTAGTATTAGGTTTCTACACATTAAAGCTCATACCCAATAGATATTTTTAGAGCCCAATTAATAGATCACTTATTTGACCCTATTAAAATAGATAGCCCATAATATAATTGTTATTTAATACGTAAGCCCAAATTAAGAAATATAAAAATCCTAACAATCTCCCACTTGGGCTACATATGTTTCTTGAAACAATTATATTATCTATAGTCTTGAGTGTGTATTGAAAAGCTATCTGTCCTGAAATATCCCCTTAATTATAATCTGGTCCATTAACTATATTAGTATGGGATCAAAACGACCTTTGTTACATATATTCGTAACTAGACCCATCAATGGTCACCACACCAATATATTTAATGACATAGATCAAGTATGGATGCGTAGCATAGAAATTACATGCAATATGATCTCAAACATGCCTATTTCCAATTAGTCCTACATTAATTTTTAGTGAGATCAAACACAAATAACATTAAGAGTTTATAACTGAACTTTATACTTTATTCTGCAGAAAATAAATATAAAATATGTATTTAACAAAAAACATCAAAATACTAACTCCCACTAAACATGCACATTATCAACCAAAATAACACTCATATGAGCAATGTGCTCATGAAAGACCTTGGGTGGTAATCCCTTCGTAAGCGTATCCGCAATCATGGAGTTTGTCCCAATATGTTCTATAGTCATCTGATGACTTTAAACTTTTTCTTTAACAACAAGAAACTTGATGTCTATGTGCTTTAACTTCATAGAGCTTCTGTTGTTGTTGGAATATAGCACAATCGAATTATTGTCACAATATATCTTTAATGGTCTTTCAATACAATCCACAACTCGCAATCCCATGACAAAATTTCGAAGCCATATCTCATGATTAGATATCTCATAACAAGCTATGAATTCAACTGCCATGGTGGAAGAAGCTATGAGTATCTGCTTAGCACTCTTCCAAGAAATAGCTCCTTCAGTTAGCAGGTAAATATAGCCCGATGTGGATCTTTTACTGTCTTGGCATCCAGCAAAATCGAAATCAAAATATCCAACGATCTTTAAATTATCTGATCTCCGATATGTGAGCATGTGATCTTTTGTTCTCTGTAAATAACACATAACTCGTTTGGCTGCTTTCCAATGATCCATTCATGGGTTACTTAAATATCTATCCAACATTCTCACTATGAACGTAATGTCCAAACGCGTGCATACTTGAGTATACATTAGACTTCATACAGCTGACGCATAAGGAATCTTTTGCATTTCTTTTCGTTCCAACTTATTTTTAGGGCACTGATTGAGACTAAACTTGTCTCCTTTAGCTACAGAGGTGTCTCCTTGTGTACAACTTTTCATGTCGAATCTATTAAGAATTTTTTCAATATAGCTCTTTTGTGATAACCCAAGAATACCTTGAGTTCGATCTCGATGTATCTGTATGCCTAATACAAAAGAGGCGTCCCTAAGATCTTTCATCTCAAAATTTTTTGTCAGAAATCTCTTGGTTTCGTGCAATAAGCCTATATCGTTGTTAGCAAGTAGTATGTCATCGACATATAACACTAGAAATATGTATTTACTTCCACTGAACTTATGATATACATAATCTTCAACCTTATTTACCTCAAATTCATATGAGATAATAATTTGATGAAATTTGTGATACCATTAACGGGAAGCTTGTTTGAGACCATAGATGGATTTCTTTAATTTGCAAACCATTTTCTTTGGTCACCAAATACAAAGTTTTGTGGTTACATCATATATATTGCTTCGTCAATGTCACCATTGAGAAACGCAGTTTTTACATCCATCTGATGTAGCTCTAAATCAAAATGAGTCACAAGTGTCATTATAATTCTGAAAGAGTCTTTCGTTGAAATTGGAGAGAAAGTCTCTTTGTAATCAATGCCTTCTTTTTTAGTAAAACCCTTGACAACTAGACGAGTCTTATATCTCTCAACATTTCCTTTTGAATCTCTTTTAGTCTTAAATATCCATTTACAACCAATGGGTTTCGCACCTTCAGGCAATTCAACGAGATCCCAAATGTCATTGTTTTTCATGAAATTCATCTCATCATTCATAGCATCGATCCACTTTTGAGAATTAGAACTTTGTTTGACTTGATGGAAGTTGATTGGATCATCTTCCACTACTCCTATATCAACTTCATGTTCTTGGAGAAAAATAATATAGTCATTCGGAATCGCACTTCTCTTTCTCTAGTGGATCATCTCAATGACACATTCTATTGAGGTTGTTAAGTTTGCACTTCGGGTATAATTTCTTCATTTTGTATAGGGAGCTCGTCTACATTGTCTTAATATTCCAGATTTGCATTTTGAATAATGTTAGGAATAGAAGCCTGATCATTATTAATAACAATAGCAAGAAGAGAAATAAATTCCTCTCCAAAGATAATATCTTTAATTTTATCTCCCCCCGCAAACTTAACTTCCTTAAAAACTCTCGCATTTCCCGTCTCAAAAAATGTTCTAGTAGTGGGATCATAGAACTTAAAACCCCTTGACCGTTCAGAGTACCCAACAAAGTAGCAGCTTACAGTTCTTGAGTCTAGTTTCTTTTCATTTGGCCTATAAGGCCTTGTCTCAGCTAGACAACCTTAAATATGTAAATGCCTAATACTAGGTTTTTTGCCCGTCCATAATTCATAAGGGTTTTACCTACTGCTTTTCTTGGAACCCTATTGAGAATATATGTTGCAGTCTTTAATGCTTCTCTCTAGATGGAATCTAGTAAAGATGAATGATTAATCATACTTCTTACCATATCCTTAAGTGTTCTGTTTCGTCTTTCAATAACACCATTCATGCTAGGTTTGCCTGGCATTATGTATTACGGGATGATACCCCATTCCTTTAGGAATTTCGTAAAAGGTCCTGCACATTGTTCACCAGATCTGTCATATTTGTCATAGTATTCACCACCACGGTCAAATTTGACAGCTTTAATTTTCTTGCCAAGTTGATTTTCAACTTCAACTAAATTTATATCTTTGTTATTGTTCTCGAGTGCTTTTATATGTTTTTTTAGTGTTTTTAAGGAAATAAGTCTCTAAATGATGTGTATGCTTAATTAAAAAGGATTCAATATGAAATCATGTAAAAAAAGTGTTAGGTTTGGGTTTTATGAAAAAAGTGGCATAATCATGGATTTTCGAGCTTAATGGATAGGTTAATTTGTAAGAGCTCATGCGGAGTCATCGATTTGAGTTATGTGAGGTAGAACCTATCAAATTAAAGCTACAGATGTCTAGTTTCCATAACAACTAACAGTTCATGAATTAGAGGTCCGTAGAGAAAGATATAACCATTTTAGTGAGCAAGGGTCAGAGTTCATATGCACATCAGTGCACTTACTCACCAACCTGTGCATCAACAAGTGTGGCCCTACCATCCAAACACGCATACTAGCACTTTTACACACCCAGTAGTACGCCGCTAAGCACCACACATTACCATACATGTGAGAGAGCTTAAAAATAGGGCAATTTTGATATTTCACTCCTCATTTCATGCCCTAGCCTCTTGGGGACTATAAATAAGTCCTTAAATGTTGAAAGACATAAGCTTTTAGAGGTGGAGCAGCCCTAAGGATCTAACAACAAATTTTTTCCATCATTTCCAACCTAAAGGGAGCAAAAATCACTTTAATTGTGCATCATTTCAACAAAGAGAATAGCTAAGAAGGAAGTTCCACCTTTTAAGTGAATGAGAAGCACTCTTAGGAAGGAGATAGCTTTGCACCAACCCTATAAGCTTACTTACTCTCTCATATTTATGTTTATTGTTGAAATGTTGTTGATGCATTCTATGGGTTGTTTTTGCTTTATATTCATGAACTAATTTGTTGTCTAGGATTGCAAAACTATGTAGCTTGACTTATTATTTATCATTGAAGCTTATTTTCTCCATTATAGTCTTATACTCTGATTGTGCGTGATGCTCCGAAATTAATTGATCGCTACTTAGAACAATTGGTAACTATATTGAACTTAGAAAAGAGATATTTGTGTTTAGACCCTAATTAGAGTGACATGTGTAGCATAGATAGGAATATACTTGTGTTGCTTGTGCAATCATCATTGAGTAATCTAAACTTAATGAACTCAACTTTGTTGATCCACAAAGGAATATATAGTAGGTTAGTTGAGCTTGAGCATGTCCACTAGACTATTAGTAGAGGCATGTGAATAAATTAGCATCACTCGATTGAGGATTAGATGGAGATAGAGTGAAAATAGTGGATGATTAAGTTGGGTGAATTAGTGATATGAAGTTGCAATCCTAGAGCCTCTTACCCATTAGTTTAGTTCTTTAATTTTAGTTATTGATTCTAGTTTTAGTATTTATAAGTTCATTTCTCATTTTCAATAGTTTGAATAGGTTAGTTTTGACATAATTTTAGTACTTAGCAAGTTCATTCAATCTTCATGGGAACGATACTTTACTTCATCACTATATTACTTATAGACTATGTATACTTACATGGATTTTTGTGTGTGTGTCTTGTGAACTTGGCAAGCATCTAGAAATTAGCCATTAAGTTTTTGGCACCATTGCCAAGGACTAAGTACCAATTTTTGTTGACACTAATACTAATACTAATTAAGATTTCCCTAATTCAAACATTTTTTTTCTATTTCTTTTTCATTTTGTTTTTGAGCTTTTTATTTTTTTCTTTTAGGGGAATGGATTAGAGGAACTATCAGTGATTCAATCAAAACGAGATGAACACCATCCAAGACCCATTTATGGGATATGATGAAAGTGGGTGGAGAGGTCAATCAAGTTTCGTATGGGGTGAAGATCCAACTCAAGCTTCATAAATGTATTCATCGTCTCCATTGCACTTTCAAGACCAACATCAATAGCTTTGTATTCCTCCACAAGAGACAAAGCCCTCACTGGACAATATATTG
The DNA here is from genome assembly GCA_019925255.1 of Litchi chinensis. Classification (NCBI taxonomy): domain Eukaryota; kingdom Viridiplantae; phylum Streptophyta; class Magnoliopsida; order Sapindales; family Sapindaceae; genus Litchi; species Litchi chinensis. Next base: position 22,699,177 of record CM034471.1, read on the forward strand.
ATGCACTACTTGTTCCGAACTAACACTTTAATGCAAGAACAACTAGCATCAATGTAATGCCGGCAGGCTATACTTGTTCAGTATTTTTTTAGACTGCAAATCATAAGTTGCTAAGTTACAGTTCGGTTAGTTAATTTCCTCCAAATATTAGAGTTCTAATAATTGTAGAGAATGATTAGTTAATTTTGATTTTAATTTACTTGTTACAAAGATAATTGGATTTCATTGGATTTGTTAGAATTGATTAGGACAGATAATTATTCATCGTCTCCATTGCACTTTCAAGACCAACATCAATAGCTTTGTATTCCTCCACAAGAGACAAAGCCCTCACTGGACAATATATTGATGCACTACTTGTCCCGAACTGACACTTTAATGCAAGAACAACTAGCATCAATGTAATGCCGGCAGGCTATACTTGTTCAGTATTTTTTTAGACTGCAAATCATAAGTTGCTAAGTTACAGTTCGGTTAGTTAATTTCCTCCAAAGATTAGAGTTCTAATAATTGTAGAGAATGATTAGTTAATTTTGATTTTAATTTACTTGTTACAAAGATAATTGGATTTCATTGGATTTGTTAGAATTGATTAGGACAGATAATTATTCATATGCAATAAGCTATACTATTTCTTTTCTTTTTGAAAGATAGTATTTGTTAATATATTTAATAAAAAAGTATTCCTACATGTAAATTTATAGTGGATAATTTTATATATCAAAGTGAATTATTATCAATATTTGGGGCTTTTAATCCAATAATGCGTTTCTACTTTAACTTATAATGCTTAGTTTTCGTTTGGTCATGTGGAAGAAAACATAAAAACAAACAATCCCAACATTTCGATGATCTTAATAAAAAAAAAAATTACAATCTATGTTAATTTCCTTTTAAAATCTTTGAACCTTAATAATTGTTAATTTTTGACATAAATATTTAGCTGGGTATGAAAATATAATGAATTTAGCATGGAGAATTATATTCCATACAAGAAGCCATGAAAAGAAATTAAAATAAGAATATGAGAACCCAATCATCAACATATTATATCTAGAGAAAATTACCTTCAATCCTGTTTTAACCATTGTAGAATTTTTTTTATCTCAATAACTAATAGTTTAATTGTTTATGCACACATTGAATATAAAAATATCCAAATACCCCATTTTTATTTATTGTGTATAAGTGTATTTCACATTATATAAAATAATTATATTTTATACAGTGTAAATAATTAACAAAGTGAGAAATATTAATAAAATAAAAGTTTAAAACATTTTAAAAATTTTGGAAAACCTAAGATGGATGTGTAAATATTTTACATGATGCGAAATACAAATATTAATATTTTTCAGAGTTCAACTTTTTTATAATATGAAATACAAATATTTCTTTTTTTTTAACTAAATATAAATATTTCACACTATGTGAAATATCAAAAACCTATTAAAAAAATTGTACTTCACACCGTGTAATTAATTTATCGGGAGTGAAATATAGGTATAGAATACTAAAAAAAGAAATTGCACATAGTTATGGGTTGTTTTGTAATTATCGGAGTAGTGAATAAAAAATGATAATAAAAATGAAGACAAACAATCCAACATATATGTTATGAAGGATAAACGAGGGGTTTTCAAAATTTGCTTCTGGAGTATTATGCGCACACGTTAAGCGTTTGTTTAACAATAGCAAACCCAAGTTCCATTCTAAGATTTAGAGTATGTGATAACAAAATAATTTTTATAAGAAATTATAGATTGTATTGGGGTTTTGATAGCAGAATCCAAATTAGCTTTCTATCTAAAGTTTTCGTAGTAAGTGATAACAAAAAAAAATTTACAAGAAATTGTAAATGGTATTTGGGTTTTTTGTTTTCTTTTTTTAAGGATAATGGTATTTGGGTTTTGTTATAATGTTGTCTATTAAATTTAATTGATAAAAATGTGGAGTGTATTTTGGTCAACAAAAGGGTGACAATAGCACCAGTATTTACAAGTAAATGGCATAGACCACTCAAAATAGTAAGAGTGGCGCATTTGCACCCTACTAAACCATATTTTTTGTAAATACATCCCCATATAATTATGATTCACTTAATGGAGTAAATTTACAACAAATGTGTATATATAGTTTTAAAGGCGTACATATATCGATCCTCAAAATACCACATTAAACATTTAATCAAAAATTAGAGAGATAGTAAAACAAATATCTAAAATTATATTTAAATTAGATAAATTATAGATCAATCGCCATAAACTATCTTGTAATCCTATAAAATTAGGCACTTGTAAGTATGAGAAAAGGTAACATTGTACGAGATTGAATTCACAATTACTATTTAGAGGGTGTATTCAATCTAAACTTTTAATAACTTTTATAGAGTTTAAAAATTCGGATGTATTCAATACAGACTTTTACAGACTCTATAAAAGTAATGTGATATTCAATATAGACTTTTAATAATTTTTAAAAAGTCTATAAAAGTTATGAAGTATTCAGGTAAGATTTTTTAAGAGTTTATAAAAGTTATGGGGTATTTAAAATATCAATGATGTTTATAGAATTTATAATTTTAATGACTTTTGTAGACTTTTATGTTAAATTTATAATAATTAATCTTCATAAATTCTTTCCCACTTCCCTCAAAAACTTCTGTAGACTTTTGTTATTGATTATAGAAGCAAACCTCACAATCATTTTTACATTTGAATCTCCCATAAATAAATTTCGCTTATTTTAAAAAGACACACACATAACATAGATATATATATATATATTTCACTCCTATTTTATTATAAATTATAATGGTAAATTTTTTTTTTCCCTATTCTCAAATTGTTAGCTTTTTAGTTTTTGAATCTTATTGGACCTCTTCTTTTCCAAATGACCTCAATTTATTATTTTGTAAAAGATTTCAAGTTTGAATCAAAATTGAGCAGTTAGATCTTGGCAAAATAAATTTAATAAAGGAAACATCTTATAATTTATATTTATATAAATACAATACCAAAAAAAATGTCTAGATGGATATTGATTCAAATTATCTCATTATTTTTTTATAAATAATACAACTATTATTAATCATTATATTGTAAGCGAATAGTTTAGTATTTCTTATGTACAAATAATGAAAACAAAACTCACAAATATACAAATAAAAAATCTTATTGCTTTAAAATTGATGAAATTAATAAATAGAATTTTTATTAATATACAAAAACCTCTATTTCAAATTAAAAACAGATATATACATATTTGGTCAAATACATAACAAAAATTAACTCCAAACAACTAACATAGCATATTAAAAAATTAATAAGTATAACTATAAATGTAAATAAATAAATATTATCTATGACACTCTACAATGTATTTGGTATGCAGACACCTAACAACTACAAATGTTTGATTATTTTCTAAACTTACTGATTGTATTTATTATATTTTATTACATTTTTTATAATTAGTAATTTTAGTTGTAATTAAATATAATAAAATACAATTAGTAATTTTTAAAATATAATCAATGTCAGGAATATGCATACTCATATGCCTTGAAGGGGACTTGCATATATATATATATATATATCTATATATATTGTGGGTTTGCAGTTGTGGCTGCAGGTTTTTTTTTTCTTACCAACACCCAAACAAACTTCAAATGTGGAATTTGGCATTCATACCTGTCCTCAAACCCATTTGATAAAATTTACAGCTACCCCTTGTGAATGAAAATCTATGAGTTCACTGGCAGAATTGTCATTCCTAAGCTGGTTTGTTTTAACATTCTCCCTTAAATAAATAAATTAAAACTCTTGTGGCTAAGGTGGCTTCAATCATCCGACCTATGCTATTAGGCCATATATAACACCCCAAAATTTATTTCAACATTATTAGTGTTCTTTAATTGAAAATTAGTGTGCAAAAAAGTTGGATTAAATTGAAATTTTATTGTTATGCCCATTTTCTGGTTCGGCCCAACTAGCAACAGTACACGCCCATTTAATTTGAACAGAGCAAAGGCCCAGAAAGCCCAAAGACGGAGTCAACAGTTGCAAGCCCAGCTCGCGAGGCCATCCAGGCCGCGCGAGCTAGCCACAGTTCTTCAGCATGTCACCTGCCAGTGCTTTCAGCCCGAGGAGCCCGCGAGGTCACGCCAATCGCGAGCTCGCGAGCTCGCGTTAACCTCCAGATCGCCTCACCTCCTCTCCAGCATACATCTGGCTGACCAGAAAGTCCACCTATAAGAAACCGTGTGCAGCAAGTTGTCAGAACTGCCAACCCCCATGATTTCCAGCAAGACACTGTTTACACAAGTACCCAGAAGCATTTAATGAAGTGAAGACTTCTTCAGGTGTAATTAATGCAGACTTGTGAAGGGAGGAAATCATCATTACCTTTACAATTAATGCAGCATGGCAATGTCAGGATTAGTTGAAACTAGCCATTGCCTATAACGTGTAAACTTTTCCTTTGTATTATTTTATTGTGAGCTCCCTTCCTCTATAAAGAGGGGAGACATTTTCACTGTACAAGAAGCTTAAGACTAGATAACCATCACTCTGCCGGAATTGTTCCAGAGTGACCGTGGACGTAGGTGCAGTCACCGAACCACGTGAAAACCCCTGTGTTTTCTCTCTCCCTTTCTCTCATTTCCCTTAATTACTTGTTCATCAGTTTATTAACTCCGACCAACTACCAGGAGCAACATTCCTCCACCTGAATTAATTGTCACCAACCTAGCATCCCATTAATACACCATTTACTACCCTTCAACCCGTACCAATCAATCCTTAATTACCAAGTCCGCCGTCTGGGCCCCAGAATCTCTGGTTGACCGTTTCCGGACGTCAACATCTTTTGGCGCTAGAAGGAGGGCCCAACAGCGACCTGGTAATCTCCAGTTAGTTATTACGTCATTTTCATCTGTACTTATTTGCTATGGCTAGGATCAAGGCAACGAGGAGTGTTGGAGTAGCAGAGGAGCGACGTGAGATTCAAGAAGAACGGAGCGTTTCACCCTCTAGAAACGAGGTCGCTCCAGAATGGCAGCAACGCCAGCAAGCCCTGGAGGATGCAGTGAGGGAGTTGACAACAACAGTGAGGGCGTTGGTGGAAGTCCAAGCCCACGCGGCGCCGAGGCAGGCAAATGCAGCACCCCCAGGCAGAGCTCGCCGCCGACCTTCAGAAGAGATACCAACTCCAGAAGGGGTAGCCGCAAGGGAAAGGTCGCTTACCGAAGGATCAGCCCGCTCTTCGAACTTGCACCCAAGGAGAATCAGAGAGCGGAACCAAGAGCGGGGAATCCCACCTCGCCAGAACGAGATGAGGGCGAGGGCAAGTATCGAGGGCGCCAGGCGCGAAGAGGATGGCCGTGGGCCCGAGCGAGTACGTGCACATCGCGCAGGTTACGAGCCCGAGCCAAGAAGGGCTGCCAGACAGGCAGAAGCGCTAGGTGAAGAAGGAAGGTCGCAGAACCGCTACTTTGGGGAGCAGGAGAGTACCAGTAGATGGAACCCCAGTCAGCGGTCATTGACCCAGGACCCAGTAGTCGAAGAGTTGTTGCAGAGGGTTCAGCAGTTGGAAGCCCGACCTGGAGGCCAGACTGGGGGAGAGCGAGACAACCGCCGAGCACCATTCACTCGGGAGATCGAGACAGTGCCTTTACCAACAAAGTTCAAGCTCCCCAGTATCCCTCAATATGACGGCAGGACGGACCCCTATGACCATTTGGATGCTTTCAACGTGCAGATGGATCTTCAGACAGATGACCCGCTGGTCAAATGCCGGGTATTCCCAGCTACTCTAGGGGACGCCCCGCGAGCTTGGTTCAACCGCCTTCCAGCCCGCAGCATCGGAAGCTGGAGAGAATGTCAGAAGAAGTTCCTAGATCAGTATAAGGCATTAAGGAAACAGCTCGCGCCAGCCTGCCACCTTGCAACCATTTTTCAGAGACAGAACGAATCCCTGAAAGATTATATCACTCGATTCAGAGATGAGGTGAGTAATGTGGAAACACCCTCTGACGAGAGTATTTTAACAGCTATCTCTGCAGGGCTCAGGAAAGATGGGAAGCTGTATGAAAGCATATACAAATCCCCTGTGAAGGATCTGGGGGAGTTCTACGACAGGGCAGCTAAAGAAGTCAGATGGGAAGAAGCCTTTGGGGCTAAGAAACCCAGTGGCCAGCGGGGTGAGGCAGGTGGTTCCCATCGTGAGAAAAGGAAGAATCCTGGTGGTGATAGGCCAGGGGAGCCGAGGAACCAGTCGGCCAATGTAGTGGCGAAGCGAGCTAGGCCAGGGCCAAGGATGGAGAGGCCCAGGCACCAGAACAGATATGACAGCTATAGTCTGTTATCGGACAGGCAGGACAGGATCTTCGCCGCAGAAAGAAACAGGGAGAACTTTGGGAAGCCACCTCCAACCGGACCCCCTAACCGACATCGGGATCCAAAGAAATACTGTGCCTACCACAACGAGAACGGGCACAATACATCAGACTGCTGGCGGTTGAAGGATGCCATTGAGGAGCTCATCAGACGAGGCCGCCTGGGAGAATACGTAATACAGCCCGCTGGAAGGCGACCTCAGAGCCAGCGACCTCAGGGCCAAGACCAGCAGCCCGAGCAGCATCAGCCTCAGCGAGCTCAAGAACCCGAGCGTGAACCCGCGGTAAGAACGATCTTCACTATATATGGTGGACCTCATGTCGCAGGTACATCTAACAGGTCACACCAGAGGTATATCCGAGAAGCCAACCATACCCTACTGGCAGAATATGGAGGGGTCGAGGGACCCGCCAAAAGGGCAAAGGCGTCCTCGGACAGCATTGTGTTCACAGAGGAGGACGAGAGAGGAGTACGCTGGCCCCATAACGATGCCATTGTAATCAGAGCTCAGATCAGTAATGTCGAGGTGCGGAGGATAATGATAGACACTGGCAGCTCAGTCAACGTCATGTATAAGGACTGCTATGACCAGTTGGGTTTAGGAGCTGAGCAGTTGATACCCTCGCCCGAGCCTCTCTATGGGTTCACGGGAGATGCAGTGGTACCAATCGGCCAGATTAAGTTGCCCCTCACCCTCGGGGAGCCAGGACGACAAGCTACCGTTCTTGCAGACTTCCTTATTATCAGTAGCCCTTCAGCATACAACGTAGTATTGGGGCGACCTTCGATGAACGAACTGGATATGGTCACCTCCACCAGAACGCTGACAGTTAAGTTCCCGACTCCCAATGGAGTAGGCTGTGTCAAAGGCGAGCAGCAACTAGCCAGGAGATGTTATGAGGATGCAGTAAAAATGGGAGTTCGGGGAAAGAAAGTAAATGTGGTCTCGGGTGGCCAACCGCGAGCTGCCTCTGAAAGCGGGGTAAGTGATGACCTCGACCCTCGCGAGGTGGATGCAGACAGGGCCACAGGACCCGTCGAGGAGTTAGAGGATGTACGAGTCAGTGAGGCGGACTCAGAGAGATATGTGAAGATAGGAAAAGATCTGCTGCCAGAAGTGAAGTCCGAGCTCGTAGGATTCCTGAAGAGAAACCTTGATGTCTTCGCCTGGAATCATGAGGATATGGTGGGGATAGACCCTGGGGTTATGTGTCACCGACTGAATATAGATCCCCAGCACAAGCCAGTCCGGCAGAAGAGGAGGCCGATGACACCAGAACGCTATGCAGCTCTGAAGGAGGAGGTTGAGAAGTTGCTAGCTAACGGGTTCGTCAGGGAAGCTCGTTATCCAGTTTGGGTCGCCAATCCAGTCCTCGTCAAAAAGAAGAACGGGAAGTGGAGAACTTGTATTGACTTCACCGACCTGAACAAGGCCTGCCCGAAGGACAGTTTCCCATTACCCAGGATTGACCAGCTGGTAGATGCGACGTCGGGGCATCAACTCCTGAGTTTCATGGACGCGTACTCAGGATACAACCAAATTCCCATGAGCCCGCAAGACGAGGAACACACCTCTTTTGTCACCGATAGGGGCTTGTACTGTTACAGGGTGATGCCATTCGGACTGAAGAATGCAGGAGCAACCTACCAGCGTCTAGTCAACGCCATGTTTCAGGACCTGATTGGGAAAACTATGGAGGTGTACGTAGATGATATGCTGGTAAAGTCCCAGAAAGCACCAGATCATGTCCGCGATCTAGATGAGACATTCAGAGTCCTCAGAAAATACCAGATGAAGTTGAACCCGCTGAAGTGTGCATTTGGGGTAGCATCTGGTAAGTTCCTTGGCTTCATGGTGAACAGCAGAGGAATAGAGGCCAATCCGGAGAAGATCAGGGCGCTCGTGGAAATGAGGTCCCCGTCCAGAATCAAGGACGTGCAGAGCCTTACTGGCCAGGTCGCGGCTCTCAGCCGCTTCGTCTCAAAAGCCACTGACAAGTGTGTACCATTCTTTGAAGCCATAAAGAAAGCCAAGAACTTTGAATGGAATGAGCATTGCGAGGAGGCATTCCAGAAGCTAAAAGAATATATGGGCCAAGCCCCTCTCCTATCCAAACCCAAGGAGGGGGAGAAACTGTTCTTGTATTTGGGAGTCTCTGAGCACGCACTAAGCGCGGCCTTGGTAAGAGAAGAGAATAAGACGCAGTTGCCCGTATATTATATCAGTAAAAGACTGGTTGACGCGGAAACCAGGTATTCACGAATGGAGAAGCTCGCCTACTGCCTAGTAACCGCCTCCAGAAAGCTACGCCCCTACTTCCAAGCTCATCAGATTGAGGTCCTCACGCAGTACCCTCTCAGGCAAGTCCTTCAGAAAGCAGATACTTCTGGCAGACTCCTCAAGTGGGCCATCGAGCTCGCTCAGTTCGACATGGAGTTCAAGCCTAGAACGGCGTTCAAGGCTCAGGCACTTGCAGACTTCATTGTGGAATTCACGGGGCCAGTACCAGAGTACGAGGAGCTAACAGGTGGCCAAGTTTGGGAGCTTTATGTAGATGGATCTTCTAACGAGCGAAGCTCAGGGGCTGGAATAATGCTGATCAGCCCGGAAGGCCATAAGATCCTGAGTGCCATAAGGTTCCAATTCCCAGCTACCAATAACGAGGCCGAGTACGAAGCATTGCTCGCCGGACTTCGCCTAGCAAGGGAGGTGCGAGCTGAACAGGTAAAGATTTTCAGTGACTCTCAACTTATCGTTTGTCATGTCAGGGGAGAATATCAGACCAAGGGGAAAAGGATGTCAAAGTATTTCCAAAAGGTCAAGGAATTACTGGGGGCTTTCCAGAGATTTGAAGTGAACCAAATTCCCAGAGCGCAGAACGTCAATGCGGACGCCCTCGCCCGCTTGGCGACCTCCCAAGACGCAGATCTCCTTGAGTCCTTCCCTATGGAATTCTTACCAGCTCCAAGCATCGACGGCGAAGGTGCAATGATGACCGTACAGGTTCGGCCTAACTCCTGGATGAGCTCGTTAATCAATTACTTGCAGGAAGGGAAGCTGCCAAAAGACAAGCTGGAAGCTCGCCGCATCCGAGCTAGAGCAGCCCGGTACTGCATTTACGACGACAGGCTGTACAAGAAAGGATTCTCAACCCCGCTGCTACGATGTATAGATGATGAAGACTGTGAGGTAGTGCTAAACGATATCCATGCAGGTCATTGCGGGAACCACGCGGGAGCATTGTCCTTGGCCCAGAAGGCTCTCAGACAGGGGTTCTACTGGCCAACTATGAAGCAGGATGCCTTAGACCTGGTAAAGAAGTGTGATAAGTGCCAGAGATTTGCTAAAGTCCCGCGGGCTCCCCCAGCCTACCTCCAGCAGATGGTGAGTCCATGGCCTTTCGCGATCTGGGGAATGGACCTGATCGGACCTTTGCCCGCAGCTCGAGGAAACTGCAAGCACGCCGTAGTCGCTGTTGACTACTTTACTAAGTGGGCCGAAGCTAAGGAATTAGCAGAAATTTCCACAACGAAGATAGAAAAGTTTGTGTGGGACAATATCATCTGCAGGTTCGGGGTCCCTCAGCAGCTCGTCACGGACAATGGGACCCAATTCACCAGCGAACAGTTCATAGGTTTCTGTAATGAGCTCGGGATCGTGAAGAGCTTCTCGGCTGTAGACCATCCTCAAGCCAATGGTCAGGTCGAGGCCGTGAACAGGATCATCAAACAGAATCTGAAGACCAAGTTAGAAGCAAGAAAGGGGGCTTGGGCTGATGAGCTACAGAAAGTCCTCTGGGCTTATAGGACGACGGTCCGCAACTCCACAGGTGAGACACCGTTTTCTATGGTCTACGGAACGGAAGCCATGATACCGGCAGAATTTGAAGTGACCAGCCAGCGAAGGGCCTCGTTCCGACCTGGGGACAATGACCAGCTTCTCGCGACCAGTCTGGACTTAGCCGAGGAAGCAAGAGAGACAGCTCGCCTAAGGGTAGCAGTATACCAGCAAAGAGTTGCCAGGTATTACAACAAAAAGGTGCGAGCTCGAAGCTACAAAGCCGGAGACCTCGTGCTCAGGTTAGTCCTTCCTGGGGCTCGCAAAGCAAGTGAAGGAGTACTCGGACCCAACTGGGAGGGACCGTACCTCATCAAGCAGGACCTGAGGAACGGAGCCTATCATTTAGCCAGCATGGACGGGGCTGAGTTACCTCGTGCCTGGAATGCTGAACACTTGCGGCCATATTACACCTAAGAACTGTCAGCTCGCTCTAACCTTGTACATGATTCATTCTTGACGATTGTCTGTAAACATGCTTTCACCTGTTTTCTGTTGTATATGTCAAATGTGATGCAGAAAGCGGGCTGGATAAGCCAGTAAATGTACATGTTAAAAGAGCAAAGCTAATGAAATTTCTTTCTCAAAGTAATCAAGCTGCGATCTATTATCATAAATGTTTATATACATATTCTTATTCCTTGAAGACATCTGTATAAATTCCAAGGAATCTTTCGCTAACCGGAGTTCTCACATGAAATGGCCTGCCAAAGTCACGACCATGTTCTGGCAATAAATCTCCACAAAAGGCCTCAATTGAGAACGCCTCATCAACTGATGCTTAATTCATCCGTGTTACCCTCATTAACGGAGGTTCACGTCATGCATCAAGTTCATTTACTAGCTCGCAGCCATAATTGCCCCGCGACCTCGCGGGAGGGGGTAAGGCCACGCCTCTCATATATAAAGCTGCCCGCGGACTCGCGTATTAATTGCCCCGCGACCTCGCGGGAGGGGGTAAGGCCACGCCTCTCATATATAAAGCTGCCCGCGGACTCGCGTATTAATTGCCCCGCGACCTCGCGGGAGGGGGTAAGGCCACGCCTCTCATATATAAAGCTGCCCGCGGACTCGCGTATTAATTGCCCCGCGACCTCGCGGGAGGGGGTAAGGCCACGCCTCTCATATATAAAGCTGCCCGCGGACTCGCGTATTAATTGCCCCGCGACCTCGCGGGAGGGGGTAAGGCCACGCCTCTCATATATAAAGCTGCCCGCGGACTCGCGTATTAATTGCCCCGCGACCTCGCGGGAGGGGGTAAGGCCACGCCTCTCATATATAAAGCTGCCCGCGGACTCGCGTATTAATTGCCCCGCGACCTCGCGGGAGGGGGTAAGGCTACGCCTCTCATATATAAAGCTGCCCGCGGATTCACCAAATTGGCTCAGTCCTGGACTGCGAATGAAGCGACGATTTAAACTCTCAAAGTTTGGGAAAATGTTGCTGACAAGCACGCTCTATATCATTAAAACATGGAGGACAAGGAAATTCCGAGCTCCTCACTAACAGTAAGTCCCTGCCAATCTTCCAAGGCTTACAAAACGTCTTATTCAGCCAAGTTGTTTGCTGAGCCCAAGCCCTTACGAGCTAGCGCTTGAGCAAAACTGCTTATTGCAGTTAGCAGGTTTGAAAGTTAATATAATTTTCGCGATTGTGATCTCCTTAACAAAATTTTAACACTTTAAAATTGTGTTATTATTACCTGCTCGCTACCTATTATGTAACTAAATATACATACACATGCTTGGATAAAATATCGAGATTGCGCAGGAAATTTAGTTTTATAAATCCGAGCTTCAAGCTCGTCATATGAATTCCAACAAACGAAGGAAAGTTACAAAAATTTAAAGGAGAAAATAAAATAAAAGTGCTTCAGATATCAGCAGGTGCGTCTGAAGGAGCAGGACCAACTACTGCTTCTGCTGGGGGCTCTGCCTCAGGAACGGACTCAGAAGCTGGTAAATCAGAAGGAGCTTCTGCTGTGGGTTCAGACAATGGAGGATTCTCTAAAACTGAAGGTACCTCGGGGACCTGCTCTGGCGAAGGGGTTGAGTCAGCAGGTAGATTATCTGGAGGGGCAGAGGAAGTATCAGCATGTTGCGTGCTCTGAGCACCTGCAGCCAGCTCCACGAACTCTTGGATCATTTTGACCCCTTCTGACCCAAAGAAGGAATAGTCCAAGTTCGGATGGTGCTCCCACATGCTATACAGGAACTCCCTCTCGACCTCTTCTTCGATCTTATCCCGCTCCCGAGCTACCCTAGCTTCAATACCCTCCGCAGTTTGGGTCAGCTTCTCCCTAGTCTGAGCCAAGCCCGCCTCTGCCTCAGCCCGCTTCTCCTCAGACTTCGCGAGCATCCCTTTGACTGCTGCCAAGTCCCATGAGTGCTGGCTCACTTTATCTTCAGCGACCTGCAGCTTTACCTTTACATCCGCAAGCTCGCCCTTCAGCTTATTTATTTCTGCTTGGGCCTTGCTGGCTTCGGTTTCCCTGCGAGCGGTCTCCTGCGACAAGGCCGCGTCAGCATCTTTGAGCTTGGCAGAAAGCTCACTATAGTTCTTCTGAAGGAGATTGATCTCTTCCTGCAGCAGCTTCTTCTCCTCATCAAACTGTATCTGAGAAATCCTGAAGGCCTCTTCCTCGTTGATGTGAATGTCTGCCTCCCTTACTAACTTTGCAGACGCCATACCGAGCTGAAACAACAAAAGAAATGGTACAAAATCCTTTTAAAAAGGAAGGGAAAAATCAGAATCAAAGTATGACAGGATATGAACCTTACCAGCGCAACTTGACGAGCTATATAGGTCGCTAAAGTACGGCCTGAAAGCTCTTTTTTCTGTAGCTGCGGGCTTCGTTTTCCCATCACTTCAGGAACGAGCTCAACGAAGCTGTTAAAAAGTTCCATCTCCTTGACTGCATCAGGAGGAGGGCCAGAATCTGCCTGTTCAACTGTTGCAGACCTCGCCGGTCGTGCTGGCGCTCCAGTACCTGGCTCCCGTCCGATGACGACCCCACCGACCGAAGGGACGGCAACGAAGCCCTTCTGCTTTGGAGGTGGTGGGGGAGCTATGGCCTTTCCTTTTCTTTTCCTGGTCAAGGCCTCAGACTCTTGCCCCGAAGGTAAGTCCCCCCCAGCAGGGACTGCGGCCCTCTTGGCTGGAGGAGAGCTCCGTCCTGCGGGTGGGGCAGCCCGTTTTTGAGGAGCTGCAGCTGCCCTGGTCTGAGAGGGGGCAACTGCAGCAGCTTGTGAGGTCGCTCTTTGAGAGTGGTCTGAGGAGGTGTCGTCCACGTTGACGACCTCGGCCGGCTTAGCAGGTGGAACTGACCTGAGGGGAGGGACAGACATGGTGAGCTTTCTTCCCATATTATCCGAAGAAGTGCTGGTGGTGAAGCTCGTGCTCGGTGATCTTTGTTGAAGAGGTTGTGGTTCTGGCTCTGATTGGGTAGGATCAACAAGGGCAGAAGCGACCTCGTTCGCTCTCCCCCTTATTCCCAGGTCCCGAGCTGTATTCAAGAGAGGGTTTGAAGCAGATGGTGATAGACCCCGAGCTACCAGCTCGCTGCCGGAAGGGAAACTGTCCTCCTCTGGTTCCTTGGCAGCTGCAAAAGAGTTCAGAATAGCGAGCTCGTCCTGCCTGGGTTTACCCTTAGGAGCTGTGACGTCTGCACAGTAAAAGTCAGCTCATAAATAAATAAATAAATAAGTAAATAAACATTATGCATGTTTGCACATATGAATAATGCTACTGATGTTGTTTTGAGCACTCATATCCCTACTAGGTTCCTCCACGAAGCTCGTGTTATTCAGCCCAGCAATCGAGGGGCACGTGAACCAGGCCCAGTTGGACTTGTACTCCCCCACGTTTGACTTAGTACATTTCTGAGGCAGAAACGCCCTATAGTCAGAAGACTGGCGAGGAGTGGCGTAGTACAACCCTTCCTTTCCAGTGATCGCTTTGAAGCTGTAAAGGCTGCGGATGATGCGGGGTGTGGGAAATCCTAGTGCGTACTTACGAAACGCCGCAGCCAGGGTGGTCAAATGAGCGTATGAGTTTGGGGTCAGCTGGAACGGTGCGAGATTGAGGCTGTTTAACAAATCCATGAGGTATCCAGGGATAGGGAACCTGAAGCCGAGCTCCATATGCTCTCTGCTGATCGCAATAAAGCCCGTAGGGGGATAAGCGGCTTGATCAGTGCCCGCGGGAACGTTAGCCCTGCACCCCAAGGGGATGGTTACTTCCCGGGCCCAAGCCTCCAACTTATCAAAGGTGAGCGACGAGAACATGGGTTTAAAGGGAGGGGTGTCCGTTTCCTCAGCGACCTCGTCCCCTCCTGCGATCTCCTCGCTCGACGGACCAGCTCGCGAGGTCGTAGCCTCAGCCTCGCTATCCTGGCGACCTGCCTGCCTCCTGGAAGCAGCAGTCCTGCCCCGACCTGTGCGCGAACGACCTGACATCTACAACAAAGAAGGAATGACATCAGGACGCCTACAGCATACTGATCCTAACAAGACACAGGAAAAGAACTCCTAAGACAGCTGTCCTACTTGTCAGGTCGCGCACTTGGTCTCTAAAGGACCAGAAAAGGCCCAGAGACACGAATCTGCCAGGTACAATATCATCCCAAGTCTACATATTTCTAATCCTATGTTTACAGGTCGCCCCTAGCGTACAGAGGTACTCAGGCAACCGACACAGTGACTCCCTAAGGGCCAAACAAGCTCACAGGGACCAACAGACGTGTTACGAAGGCAGAAAACGACAATCCTAACCAGAGACAGACCATGTCACAAAAAAAAAAAAAAAAAAAAAAAAAAAAAAAAAACAACAAAAACAACAACGAAGCGAGAAGAGGACTACCTTGCTCGAACCGAGTGCGATATGCTGAGCACGGTGGCTAATCTTCGTAGTAGCGAAGTTCGAAGGGGTTGTCCAGTGACAAACAGTAGGCCAGAAGAAGCAGAAGTGAAGAAAAAAATGGAAAATGGGAAGAAAAGGTACTGTAGTCGTATCAGGAAAGCAAAAAGAAGAAGATGAGGAGACCCGTGGGTTATATAGGCCAGCTCGTCCATCCCTAGCCATCCGATCCAACATAAAGGTGTAACCGCCAAAGATCCAACGGCTGAGCATCGATCTCGGTCGCGTGCCATCACGTCTGTCAGTTACAAGACGTGCGCATTTAATGCGTACGGTCCCGAGACACGTTTTTCGGCTCCAACGCCTGAATGGACGCCGCGTGTCAGCGGTTACAGTACGAAAATTGAAACGGAACCAGAAGATTTGAAAATGGGCGCCATTTGTGTGTTTATTTCAGCTCCCAGTCCGCAAAACGCACAGAGAGCTGGGGGGCTTGATGTTATGCCCATTTTCTGGTTCGGCCCAACTAGCAACAGTACACGCCCATTTAATTTGAACAGAGCAAAGGCCCAGAAAGCCCAAAGACGGAGTCAACAGTTGCAAGCCCAGCTCGCGAGGCCATCCAGGCCGCGCGAGCTAGCCACAGTTCTTCAGCATGTCACCTGCCAATGCTTTCAGCCCGAGGAGCCCGCGAGGTCGCGCCAATCGCGAGCTCGCGAGCTCGCGTTAACCTCCAGATCGCCACACCTCCTCTCCAGCATACATCTGGCTGACCAGAAAGTCCACCTATAAGAAACCGTGTGCAGCAAGTTGTCAGAACTGCCAACCCCCATGATTTCCAGCAAGACACTGTTTACACAATTACCCAGAAGCATTTAATGAAGTGAAGACTTCTTCAGGTGTAATTAATGCAGACTTGTGCAGGGAGGAAATCATCATTACCTTTACAATTAATGCAGCATGGCAATGTCAGGATTAGTTGAAACTAGCCATTGCCTATAACGTGTAAACTTTTCCTTTGTATTATTTTATTGTGAGCTCCCTTCCTCTATAAAGAGGGGAGACATTTTCACTGTACAAGAAGCTTAAGACTAGATAACCATCACTCTGCCGGAATTGTTCCAGAGTGACCGTGGACGTAGGTGCAGTCACCGAACCACGTGAAAACCCCTGTGTTTTCTCTCTCCCTTTCTCTCATTTCCCTTAATTACTTGTTCATCAGTTTATTAACTCCGACCAACTACCAGGAGCAACATTCCTCCACCTGAATTAATTGTCACCAACCTAGCATCCCATTAATACACCATTTACTACCCTTCAACCCGTACCAATCAATCCTTAATTACCAAGTCCGCCGTCTGGGCCCCAGAATCTCTGGTTGACCGTTTCCGGACGTCAACATTTATGCATCTATTATGAGATGTATTTCTTTAATTTAAGAAATTTAATATTTTGAAGGTATTCTATAAGTAGGAATTAAATTAGAAACTAGGTGAGGGAATTTGAATGATGTAAGCCCTCACTCAAATTTATTATTTTATGGTATTGAAAATCTTCGAATTGAGTTACGGTCGAATCGTATAACTCCAATAGTGTTATCTGAAGTTTATTATATTTTCGTATCATAAGTCGGATATCGTTTGGTTGACCCCGGTACGATTACAAAGTGATTAGGAATGATTTAGATGTTAATCAAGCGAGGTGAGCTCACGGAATAAAGTAAAAGATATTTTAATTCAACCAATAAGAAAAGAGATAAGTGACTTGAAAAGTAGTGGCTATAGTTGTACCACATGTTATCTATTGATTGATTGAAGAGATAAATGGATTAGAATATGCCAAGTGGACCAATAGAATTAAAAATTATATATTTTTGGGCACTAGTGAGATTATTGAAAGTTTGAGATAATTAAATGAAATTTTCTTGAAGAATTAAATTGTAATTGAGCATATATATATATAAAAGTGAATTTGGTCTCATTTGAGACAATTGGAATCGTGAAAACCAGAAAAGAAAGAAAGAAAAAAAAAAAAAAAAGAGCGAGGTCGTGAGTGCACGAGAGAGAGAGGGAGAAAGAGGGAGATTTGATCCGATTTTCGTCGAGGTTTCTTCACGAAAATTATTCCTTGTCACCTCCTCTAGCTAACCCAATAAATTTGAAGCGAAAAGATTGCCTGTTTGGTGAGTTATTTCATTTTAAAGTTTGATAGTTTATGTGAAAACTCATTCTCTCTCTTGTTTTGTTTTTCAAATTTGAGTTTAAAGATGATGAGAGGGAGTTGTGATGATGATTTTGATGTGATTTTTGAGTGATTTGATGAAAAAAAAATGGGTGAGAGAGAGAGAGAGAAAGTAATGGTAAATCTGGGTTCTTGGGAGATTCGATTTCGTTTTTGATTCTAAGGTATTAGATAGGTGTTTTAGAGGTTAGAAAATAATCTTATGAAGTTAGATTTTGAAAACGAAAAGTTTAGGATCGATTTCGGAGCTAAACGGACGAGTTGAATGGTGTTTTCCGAAATCCTTTCAAACGCGTTTGTTTAATGTTTGAAACCATTTATTTAATCATGGTTGAGTGTTAGAACACTAGAGAATTGATTATTGAAGTTGTCGGACGTTCGAAGCGAAAAGTGATTTTTATTAGTAAGCGAAATAGAACGAATTTCGTTCCGAGCTTCCGACGATGAAATTGAGTATACTGAGGTATTTCTAAGAAAGAATAAGTAGGATTCATGTAGAGAAAACGGATTTCGAAAACCCCGATTGAATAGAAATTGAGATCCGAAAGTTTGGACGTTAAAAGGTATTAATAGAGATAAATGAGATTTTTATTAATTTTGAATATTATTTGAATGAGTTAAGTGACCCTAAATGGATATTTGATATTTTAGGATAAAAGCAGAGAGTTTCGGAGGCTTACGGAGGAGGATCGGATTATATCCGAGGACGTACTGTAAGTGGAACTACGAGTTTTTAAAGATTATATTTTCTTAAAGTTTATTGTAAAGTTAAAAGAATTTATTATAAATAGTTATTCATTTATTAATTGAATTTATATTATAATTCTAGCATAAAGATTTTAGTTTATTATTTATGTATATGAAAATGTGTTAGAATTAAAGATTTTAGGCTTACGGCCTTGAGATTTAGAATATTTTAGTGTATTAAAAAAAAGATATTTTTATAGCCTATGGTTTTCCCTAGTCCCAGTTTAGTACCCGACCGAATGCCTTATGCGTGATACGGTAGATGAGAGGAAGTCAGTCAGTGAGATTTGAGTCTAGTCGACTCTTATGTGAGCGAGACATGAGTGATCCGTATACACGTATAGGGTAGTGTAGTCAGTTCGCAGTGTGGGCCAGCTTTTGGCAATTACACATGGTAGATTCTCACTCATAGTGGTTAGCTATATTTTATATGCTACCACGTCATGAGTAGATATTCTCTGGGTTACCATGTAGGCGAGCATTAAAAAAGATTTTAAGAAAAGATTTCAGAAAGTGTTTAGAAAAGAATTTTAGAAAGCATTTTAGTTTTTAAAACTGTTTTGAGAGAATATTTTATATAGAAATGAGTTTGCGTTTATATAAATTATTCCACTTACTAAGTTATACTCATATTTTTCTTTAAATGTTTTTTTTTAAATTCTTCCACAGGCGTAGGAGCTAGTTGTCCACCCGATGAGGTTCATTCGGATGTGCAGGCGGATGCATAGGACGACACCTACTACATGTATATATTTTGTTATTTTGATCATGTATATGTTCATGTATATAGTTGTAAATATTTTAAAGAAATAGATGATGCTTTAGTTAAAACTGTTTTATTTAAGTTTTTTGAAATTCAGTTTTCAGATTTTATTCACCTGTTTGTGATTGTGTTGTGAGAAATGAGTCGGAGGCTGTGGAAGTTGAGAAATTAATGTCTTAAAAATGTTTTTATAAACTGTATTTGAAAATTTTAAGGTGGCATAGTTTAGAAAACAGACGACATGCTGTCGAAATTTTTATTAAAAAGCAAAAAAAATTTATCACTGTCACCTTGTAAAAGAAGTTAAAAGATCTAGCTAAATGATTTTCTGGTGCCCTGATGGGGTTCCTCCGTGCTGAGTATAGAGTTTGTGAGAATTCTTTCGGGGTGCTACGGGGTCTTTCTTGGGTCCAAAGGAGGGTTTCGAAAAGGGTCCCGTCAAATAATGGAAAAAAAAAAAATGCAATTGGACAAGAAAAGGATACAAGTAGAATGTATTATGTGGGATTTGTTTTTGGACCAATAGGAATTTGCCAACCTAAAAGTAAAAAGTGATACAATTTAGTTGAATTTTTGGACTAAAGTGATGTCAAATTAGCTAGTGGAATGGTGAGTTGGAATTTAAGCCAATCATATGCTAGCAATTGTAACTAATGGCATGATGGAAATTAATGATTTAGTTGAGGGGTGAAATGGGCTATTAAGGACAAATATATATAAAGTTGAAAAGTGAAAAATTCATGAAACTCATTTTATTTCTAGCTTGGCCGTCCACCTCTTCTTCAATTTCTCTCCAATTTTTCTTTCAATTTAAGCCTCTAAATAATCAATAAACCTAGTTTCTTCCACCATCTAAGCATTCAAGTCATCAAAGTCATCAAATTCCACCAAGATTCAAAGGTGGTTTTCACTAGAAATGTGCCAAATCAAGGTAAGATTATGTGGGTTTTTGATTTACTGATGGGTTAAGGTTAGAAAGGATACATATGCATTCATAGACATATGGATCTAACTACTTTTACATTTAAATTAGTAGATTTGATTTTTAATGATGATGCATGCATTCTTGAAATCCCTAGATGTGGAACTAGCTAAAGGATACCAAGAGTAGGATCAAGAGAAGTTGTAAACTCAAATTGAAGGTGTGGAAAAGCCATAAATCTTGCCTAAAATGTTGGTGTATACATGGTTTAAAAATTTTAGTCTTTCTAGTAGGGTTTTAGTTTGCTTGAATTATTAATATCCTAGGTATTGGTTTAAATGGTTTGATATTGATGCTTGAATGATGTTGGTGAGTTGTTGTGATGTGTGGAATAATGAAAATGTGATGAATGATGAAAAGTTAGGGGTTGACTAAAACTGGGTAATTGGGTAAATGGGGATTCTTTTGATAATTTAGCTTATTTTTAAATGTTATTTGAATGGAATTTTAATGAACTATAAGTTGAAAGATAAATTCTAAAAGAAATTTGAAAAATTTAATGCCTTGACCGAACACATGTGAGGTGAAGGGCATGATATTTTTGATAAATATTGATGAGATATTGAGTGCAAAATGGTAATTTGTAATACCTAAGTATGATGCTCCGATTAAATGTAAAAAGTGTGTACTAAAATGTAATTGGTGGCACACCTAACGAAATTGTAATTTACAAACATAAATTGTTGATATGTGCAAATGTTGATAATAAATAAAATGTATAAGGATTCTAGTAAGCCTAGACATCGGTAGGTGGAGATTGATAATTGTCATGCCAATAGGGTAATGATAGCAGTATCGCGTTGATTTGCTTATATATTGATACTAAATTCATAGACCTTGAAAGGCACCGAGTGTCCGATTCCAAAATCGTTTGGGTATGTGAAATGTGATTCCGGCGAGTAGGCACCGAGTGTCTGATGCCAAGAAAGCTTTTTTTTTTTTCATTCTATGGTATTGTGTCAGTGTTTACGAATGACGTTGAAAAATATTAGGTGCAAGTGTGTAGTTATACTTGAAAAATGACCTTTAAAAATTTTATGTGTGCGATTATTTATAAATTAATTTCTTTGTGATATTATGAAAT
The DNA here is from genome assembly GCA_019925255.1 of Litchi chinensis. Lineage (NCBI taxonomy): Eukaryota > Viridiplantae > Streptophyta > Magnoliopsida > Sapindales > Sapindaceae > Litchi > Litchi chinensis. Next base: position 22,720,087 of record CM034471.1, read on the forward strand.
TTTTTATAAATGTAAAATTTAGGTTTTACAATATGGTATTTTTGGGAAATAGTGAATTTAAATTTTGTGTACACCCACTAAATAGAAATACTTAGCACGTTGGATTTATCACGTGCAGATTGCAGCACTTCCAACCAGTCACATTCATCCATATTTTGGGTAGTTATTTTGTTTGGTATTATCTATATATATTGAAGTGCATATACATGAAAGTATGTTTATATATATATATATATATATATATATATATATATACACATATGAAGTTTTGTAAAGGATGGTTATATCAATTTTGAAAAGGTGTTGTATTAAAAAGTAGATTTGTAAATTAATTGCTACTTATATTTTTAATTCGTATTAACTTTTCATGACTATGATTTTCATCAAATATATGATATTTATAAATGTTTGAATGATGGAGTTGATTTTGAGTCAGACAGAAGGTCTGAAATAGTAGTTGAAAAAATGAAATTCTTTTAGAAGTGTTTTCTTTCTATTTGTAGGTTTTTAAACTATTCGGTTTTCAGAAAAACAGACAAAACTCTACTAGATTTATAAAATAATAATAATAATAAATCAAAAATAAAAATATCCATTTGAAAAAAATGAATAAGTAATGTAGCATCTTTCGATTCCATTTTCATTCTAATGGAAGTCGACTGAAGGGTGTTACACCATATTTGATGTATGAAATTGAATAAACTTGAGCTATTTTATAGGCATTTGAGCTTGCAAGAATTGAACAAATAGTTCTATCATCCCTAGATAATTCTATAATGTATGTTATTTTAATCTTAAAAAAATTAAATAAATAAACTATTCATACTTTCTCTAAATTTCCAATCCATAATTTGATCTTAGAACTTATTTTAATTATATAATATTTTAAGTAATTTTTTTTCATATAAAAATTAATTTGATCCAGTATTATTATTTTTTTTTTTTGAAACAGTATGACTTTATTTTATCCCCAAATTATGTCAGGCACAAGACTTACTATCGTTGTACTAATTTAACTTTATCTAACTCAGTCTATTATATTTCAAGGGATGGATGTACCCAAAGATGAAGAGGGTCAGCAGCCCTCATTGAAATTTCAGATCCAAGAAAATTTATCTCAATGAAAAATAAAAGGATAAGTCACCCCAATGTTTGTCACTATTACACGAACATTGCAACTATGACTTTTTTAGCTCTAACACAGCTTGAGATTTCATGAACTCAACAAAAACATCATAATCGTTAGTTGACTAACTGTCGACCAAACTTTAAAATAAACATTGAAAGGCAATTTAGTCTTTTGTGCATACTAAATAAATTTAAAACCTAACCAATCTAAGTTTGTGATGTCATCTTTAATTAAGGGTAATTTTGTCCCTTAATATATGATAATTGTGTCTTTTAACAAATAATATATTAAAATATTAAAAAAATATCAAAAGAAAACTGAGATGGAGATGCAGAGACAATTGGTCTCTATTGTATGGAGAGAGACTTCATTTCCATGGAGACCATATGGGTCTTTAATTGGAGATCATCTAGGTCTCCAACGATGGAGACCCATGATTGGGTCTTCAATGATGGAAACCCAGTTTAGAGTCTCTGTTATGGGAACCCAAAAGCAAGTCTCTCTCAAATCTAGGTCTTTGGAAGACTCGGTTATTTATTTTTTTTCTCAATGGATGTTTTAACTTTAAGATGATTTTTTTTTTTTTCACGATGTTGTGAAGTATTGATTCTGTGAGTTGTAGTAAATTTAGAGTTCTAGTTGATCGGACATATTTTTGGATATGTGTTAGAAATGAGTTGGTAAGTTTACTTTTTTATTATTACTAATTATCTTTTAGCCTGCAAATCATAAGTCGCTAAGTTGCAGTTCCGTTAGTTAATTTCCTCCAAAGATCAGAGTTCTGATAATGGTAGAGAATGATTAATTAATTTTTATTTTAATATACTTCTTACAAAGATAATTGGATTTCATTGGATTTGTTAGAATCGAGTAGGACAGATAATAATTCATGCACAATAAGCTATAGTATTTCTTTCTTTTCTTTTCTTTTTGAAATATAGTATTTGTTAATTATATTTAATAAAAATTATTCCTACATGTTAATTTATAGTGGATGATTTTATCAAAGTGATTATTGTCAGTATTTCAGGCTTTTAATCCAATGTTGTGTTTCCACTTATAATGATTAGTTTTCCTTTTGCCCTGTGGAAGTTAAAATAAAAACAAATAACCCCAACATTTCGATGATCTTCCCCAAAAAAAAAAAAAAAAAAAATTACAATCTATGTTAATATCCATTTAAAATCTCTTAATCTCAATAATCATTAATTTTTGACATAAATACTTTGCTAGCTATGAAAATATAATGAATTTAGCATGAAAAAATAATATTACATACAAGAAGCCAAGAAAAAAAACTAAAATAAGAATATGAGAACCCAATCATCAACCTATTATATCAAGAAAAAATTACCTTCAATCATTTAACCTTTATAGAATATTTTTTATCTCAATAACTAATAGTTTAATTTTTTATACGCACATTGGATTTAAAAATACTCAAGTATCCTTTTTTATTTATTGTGTATAGGTATATTTCACATTATATAAAATAATTGCATTTTACACCATGAAAATAATTAACAACGTGAGAAATATTGATAAAATAAAAACTTGAAACATTCAAAAATTTTGAAAAACCGGAGATGGTTGTGTAAATATTTTACATGATGTGAAATACAAATATTTTATACAATGTAAAATATTAATATTTTTCAGCATGAAATTTCAATATTTTTTGTAATATGAAATACAAATATTTCACACAATGTGAGGTATCAAGAATTCATTAAAATAATTGTATTTCACACACTGTAAATAATTTATAAAGAGTGAAATACGTAATGTGAAAATAATAAAAATAATAAATAAAAATCGTATATAGTTAGTGGTTATTTTGTAATTATCGGAGCAATGAATGAAAAATGATAATAAAAATGAATACAAACAATCCAACTATTAGTTGTTAAGTAAAAAAAAAATATATATATATATTATGAAGGATAAAAGAGGACTTTTCAAAATTCATTTTCGGAGTATTATGTATACACATTAAGTGTTTCTGCAACAACAGCAAACCAAAGTTCCATTCTAAAATTTATAGCATGTGATTACAAAAGAGTTTTTACAAGAAATTATATAGTTTACACTAGGGTTTTGATAGCAGAACCCAAATCAGTTTTCTATCTAAATTTTATAGTATGTGATAACAAAATATTTTTTATAAGTAATTATAAATAGTATTTGGGTTTTGTTATGATGTTGTCTGTAAAATATAAGGGATAATCCCAATTTCCCCCCTATAGTTTGATGAAATAGCCATTTTCTCCCTTGTTATGTATTTTTTTCAAGTGATTTTTTAACTACAGGGGGGAAATTGGCTATTTCATCAAACTACAGGGGAAAAATTGGGATTATCCCAAAATATAATTACCAAAAATGGGGGCGTGTACTTTGGTCAATTAAGAGGAGTGACGACAGCACCCGTATTTGCAAATAGATGGCATAGCCGCATAGGCCGCTCAAAATGCTATGAGTGGCGGTGTTTGCACCCAACTAAACCTTATGTGCACCCCTTTCGTCAATACACCCCCATTGAATATTATTTTAAAAATTATAATTTATAATTATGATTCACGTAACGGAGTGAACTTACAAGAGGGTTGGATATATAGTTTTAGAAGGATACAAACATTGATCCTCTAAATACGACATTAAACATTTAATTAAAATGAAAGAGACATTAAAACAAAAAAAATTTACTTAAATTAGAAAAATTATAGATCGATTTTCATTAACTATCTTGTAACCCTATAAAATTCAGAACTCGTAAATACGAGAAAAGGTAATATTATACGAGAGTGAATTGACAATTGCTACTGGAGAATGAATTGTCACGCATATAGTGCATATTAAGGAGACACAGTATTTATGTGAGAAGTTGAGAAAATATTATATTCATTCTGTCATATATTTACATAGGTACACTATGAAATATTCATGGCTATAAATCCATTGATCGAATCGATATAAGAACGAGGCTTCCTTTCGGGTTACTTTACTATATCTAAACAAGTAAAAATGCATGGTTAGTGGTGTATATATTATATATTGCATTGCAGTTGTAGTATGCTATGTAGTACGCTATGGTTCAATGTAGGAATATGTTTTCTGCATTTTCATTTCTGCATCAAATGCATAGTTGAAATGTGAAATGCCCGGGACACCATCTAGAAGTCATAAGCAGAATCACTCTATCCACCGTGCTTACACATCCTCCTAATGGAGGTCACTAGCAAAATCATATGCTACCAATAGGATAAGAATATGCACAAGATGGGAAAGAAAGAGAGGTTGATCATTCGCAATGTTAGGGAGAGGATCATGATCTTGAATGATCAAGCAAAAGAACCCAATATTTTTATTATTTCTCTAAAATTATTTCCCAATGTAAAACTTTCTGTCTCGATCGACCACTTATGAAGGGCAGAAACAGAAAATTCAAATTTGGGGGCCACGGTGTAAAGTTACAATCGAAAAATCTCAAATTAATATGTTAAAGCTTCAACTAAATATTCTATTTAAGTTACCATAAATAGAATATTTGGCTTTTTATGTTTTTGTGTTCCAAACAAAATTTAAATCCTCTAACTAATCCTAGAAAACCAACCTTGTAGAAGAAAAATGTAAATTAAAAAAAGAAGAGAGAATTTAGATTACAAATTGTCAAAACATTAAAGGTCATAAGAATTCAATCAAAATCAATTGCTTTTAGTAAATAATAGAAAGGAAGATGAGTGTATCAAGAAGATAAGTGTTTCTAGGTAAGAAAAGTGAACTAATAATGTTTAGACATGTATTTTTAAATTTACTTGAATGTGAAATAGAAAACATAAAATGATCAAAATATTCAAATGTCATTAGAATAAAATACATAATTTATAACACTTATTTTATGAGAAGTATATTAGCTTTCATACTACTAGAACAAAAAATTTTAAATTACTTACTCATATTTAATAAAAAAACTATAAATATTTACATATATATATATATATTTTTTTTTTTTCCCCTAAAAGTTTTGGTGGCCAGGGTGCCCCCAGCCTCCACAATCTTCCGCTTCTGCCACCTATTATCATAAAATCACCCATCTATTATCATAAAACATCGATGACAGCATTTCAAATGGAATAAAATTTGTAATAATAATAATAATAATAAAAGAGAGTGACAGAGTCAAGAGGCATAATCAAGCTGTTGATTTGGATGTTAGGTGAAAAAATTTAGCATTTAGGGTGCATTTGGTATACCAAATTGAATTGGTTTAGACTAGATTAAATCGTATTGAACGGGATTGTACTATATAAAATTATATACACTATAATACTTTGTTTAATACACCATTATTTTAGATTGGATACGATTAAATATAATTTGATCAAAATATTTTTTATTAATTGAAAAATTATTTTCATTAATAATTTTTTAATAGGATCAAAATATTTTTATTTTTTATTAAATAAAATTATATTCAATAATTTTTATTCTAAAATATTTTAAATTATATATCAATAAAGTACGTAGTATTGTAATAGTAAGATTAAAACTAGGTCTAAATACTATGTGCAAAAAATTAATATTTAAAGTTTATTTAATATTTGTAAATAAAATAATCAAATTTTGACAAATTATTTTAATATACCATAGGGTTAGACTGTATTGTATTTGATATAATTAGATACAATTGGATTAAAAAGTTTTTTATTAAAAATTATTTTTAATTATTTTAAATAAAATAATCTAAATAGTATATTGATAAAATATAAAGAATATTATAATAAGATAAAAAAGTTGAATGAGAGAAAGTAGGCTAACAAAATATAGTTATTTTAATTAATACAATATTTTATAAAGAATATAATTTAATTTTAATAGGCAACAAAACAGCCCATTGAAAAGAGAGACACGTATATTTAATAGAAAAACGTAAAAAAAAAGTCACGATGCTTAGGTGAAAAATATATTAAAAAAAAAAAAAATCAATTTGACCGTGTTGGTTGAAACCCACCTTCCAGGTGCGTTTCATGCAACTGGTGTTCCTGGTTACAAAGGTATTGCATTAGATTCACACAATCCAATGCAGTAACTGGCCATACAGGTGTTAAAAATTTGTGTCCCTCCCAATATCCAACACGACCTATGTACGGTGCTCCAAACGCAACCCTAGTTGTCAACCTAGCTACATGCAAAAGATTTATATATTGAAATAATTTATAAAACTTAAGCTATAAGTAAGGATATGTTCTTATTTTTGTTAAGACTTTTTATAAGAGGAATTTAATAATCTTGATCACCATTATTTTTTATGCTAACCTATCATTAAAATCAAAAGTCTACTAAAAAAAAATGACAGATTCCTATAGCAGACTGTTCAGTATTGATTTTGAACCATAAAAATCAAAGGCATTTTCATAGAGCTGCAAGAGGTCTGCATCTGCATCTGCATACATAAACACATAGCTCAAAATGATGTTGTAGCAAGATGAAAAGAATTTGACAAGGTGCATATAGTACTTAATTGCATTATCTAACAATGACATTCGATTTTACTTCTTGTTGCAGCGAGAAAAGAAGAAGAGCAACTTACTTGTAGAAGTAGGGAGGAACCGTTCACTCAATTAGCAGTTACAATGCTGAATAAACACCAGTAAAAGAATGACAAGGCAAGTCCAACCAAGAAAATGTTTTTATATGTTAGTCTTACTCCTCGTTCAATTTCATGGCATTCTTGTTCACAGAGGCTGAATCCTCTTTGTTCAATTTCGAGGCATTCTTGTTCACAGAGTCCGCCTCCTCTTTGTTCAATTTCGTGGCATTCCCGTTCACAGAGTCTGAATCCTATTTGTTCAATTTCGTGGCATCCTTGTTCACAGGGTCGGAATCCTCTTCAATTTCGTGGCATCCTTGTTCACAGTGTCCGACTCCTCTTTGCTCAATTTCATGGCATCCTTGTTCACAGGGTCTGAATTCTCTTTGTCTGAATTCTCTTTGTTCAATTTCGAGGCATTCTTGTTCAACATGTTCTGCGATTTCCTCTTGAGAGTATAGTAGATGAGCTCCGCACTTCTTCACATTGAAATTCGCTAATGGCCACATGTCATTATCAAGAGCAGAGAATTGAAAGATAGCCTTCTCATAGGGCGAGTATTGACTGAACCTCCAGTCTGTATCATATCTTTGAGCGTGTACCAAGAACACGTGATCTGACATGACACATCCAGTTGCCGATGGCTCCACAAGGCTAAACATTTCATGCCACTCACCATCATGGGTTATGCAAATACATTCGCACTTAAGGCTGAAGTTATAGCAGCTATTATTGTCAAGTGCAGCTACAATGCACAGAACGAAACCCAGGAAATTATTACTGCACCATTGTGGAGGCAAGTCAATTGTAACCGAAGATCCCTCATTTCGATACGTGAACCACTCTGGAATTTCACTTCCCGGCAAACAAAAGCTAATGAAAGCTCGTTGATTACCCTTCTGTAACATGAAAATCATTGTTATACTAGCAGAAGAGGATTATGTCAAAAATAATCATGCATTAGGATCATACTTTAATTTCAATTAGCCAAATAAAAGGACAAAGAATATCATCTTATTCAATAAAATTAGTGGTCTTTATTGTAACTAAATGAAAGCATATAAACCATATAAATGCATGCGAGTAATAACAGTAATTAATTATATTTTTCTCTGATAAATATATAAATGGAGAAAATGATAGAGAATACCTCCAGATATTCTTCCATTGATGAAGTCTGCCTAGCCTTAGTTGCCAGAGCTTGAATCCTTAGCTGCGCGTCTGCCAAAATACTCGTGCAAGCATTCTCATTCAATTTCAAACAATTAGAGTAAATAAAGCTCTGATGGGAAGTCCAATTCCCTGTGAAGACTTCATTTGAAGTTGGTAAGGTTTCCAATGAAATGCACTGAGCTGCTTGTAAATGTATTAATCGTGATGGCGATGGAAACTCTAGCAAAAATTTAAGCATCATGCAATAGCTTATGTCAAGGTCTTTCAGGTTTGAGAATGGCTTAAGGCTCAGGCTTTCAAAATTGTTTAAGGATAACAAACAACCTAGAGTACTCGGCAATAACAATAGGTTGCATTCACATAGATGCAGTTCTTTTAAAGAACAAAAACCTGATGACGATGATAGTTGCAAATTCTCCAACATTTCGCCAACTCCAGACACACCAGACAGATCAAGAATTAAAAGGGATCTTAAATTACAAAAGCTATTCGGAAGACTCCTTAAATTTTTGCAATCTGCCATGGTTAGATAAGTAAGCTTAGATAGAAGTTCAATGGACGAGGGTAACTCTCCTGTAGCTGTTCTATCTAAACAAAGGACTCTTGAACTTCCTTCATTCTCCGAGACTTGTGGCAATTCAATGAGTTCTGTGCATCCCGAAAGAGAGAGCACCATCAGAAATTTCAAGTTAAAGACCTCGGGTGCAACTCTTTTTAGTCTTGTGCAGTTGGTGAGACACAACTGATTAAGTTTAATGAGATGCCCAACTGAAGATGGCACTTCTTCTATTACAGTTTCACCCAAATACAAGCATTTCACTTCCCTTGAAATCTCTGGGAACTCTGTCACACTTAAGCAACCAAAGAGATTAAGTTCTACGAGAGATGTCAAGTCACGCATGCTTCTTGGAAGATTTTTAAGCCTTGTACAGTTGTTAAGTCTCAACAACGCAAGTCTAGTGCATGATGCAATTCTTGAGGGAACTTCTTCTATTGCTGTGTGGCTTAAACATAACATCTTTATATTCCACGGAATAACAGGAAACTTGAAAAGGCTACAGGATCCATTAAGATTCAAAATCTCAAGCTTTGGTGCCCGTGAGAGGTTCGGAACTGCCACTAGGTTTTGTGAGTAACTGAGATTGAGGCGTTTCAAGTTCGGCAAATCCTGAAAAATGAAATGACTTGAATAAATAAAAATCCATTAGCTGTCTAAGATATTTATTAACATATTATAAATCCCATTAACCTCAGTCTTAAATGTTATTTCCTATCGACTCAAGTTTTTTTGATCTAGTGGCAACTAACAATATTGAAAATGAGAAATCAAACACACACACACATACATACTTGGTTGTCATTCCAAAGGTATTCAATCTTGCTGTCTTGCAATTCAAGGTCAACAAGTAGCTTTGGGCTATAGTTAGATGGTAAGCGAATTTAGGCCATTGAATACTTCTCAGGCCATCAGGAAGAAATTTGAGACCTTCATGAAGATGCACCATATGCTCTTCTTTGTAGTCTTCATAGCTGGGAATTGCAGAACCATAGTCTCTCGGCTCAACGAAGTTCAGATATCTAAGGTTTTGCAATTTCTTAAAGGCACAAGAAGATATGCTGAACTCCCTTATCTGTGACAAATCTAGGGATACACCTTGAATTGCACTAGTCCTCTGCCCAAAAAAATTGAATACAGCATGTGTTAGCAGCATAGCTGTGGATACGCACCAAATATTGTATCGTAATATAGATTTTTTTTTTCCCCTAAGATCTATAGTCATATACAAAAGCTCAGGTATAATAAAAAGCTAGCTTTAATGTACTTGGATCTTACCGCAATTGTATTGAACAAATTAGAGATATCTTGAGGATTGCATAATCTGCTGCGTCCACTAGGATCTTCTCTAGATTCTTGTCGAACCACATGATGACCCATTTCTTGTATCAACCCATGCATCAATAACTTATTCTCTCTAACAATTACGAGACCTCTGTCAACAAGAACATTTATTCCGATTTCAGCAGAAAATCCAGAAGCATTCATTATATCTATTGCACGATTTCTATCCCAGCCTACAAAGAAACGAGCAATATCAAGAAACATGCTCTTCTCTTCATAGTCTAACCCATCGTAACTTAATTTTAATAATTCGAAAATTTTAGGGTCTGGAATTTTTTTGAGCTTCTCCAATAAATCTTTCCACCCCAGCTTGTTCCTCACATATAGATCTTTACCCAAAACTTTAAGACACAATGGATTGCCATCTGCATAATGGACAAACCGGTTTGACAACTGCATGAAATCTCTTAGAGGTTGGTCTTGCTTAAAAGCATGTACACTGAAGAGTTGAATAGCTTCACAATGACTTAACTTTTCATGCTCAAACAATTCAGCACCACAATTCTTAAGGACCTGTGTATCTCTTGATGTTAAGATGATTCTACTTCCAGGTCCCAAATGTTTAACTAAAATTTGTACTTGATCCGACTCATCTACATCATCAAGAACAATGATACTTCTCTTACAACCAAGTCTATGGAGTAGTAAATTATTTTCCATTGGATTTGGATGCTCCTGTAATACATCGAAAACAATTTTCACGAGCAATGACCGTTGAACCTCCTTAACATTTCTAAGAAAGCAATGACCTTCAAATTGATCCTCTATTTGCTTGAAGACAACCTCTGCAATAGTTGTCTTACCAACACCACCGGTGCCCCAAATTCCAATAACACGAACATATGGCACTCCAATGCATAATTTTGAGTTAAGTCTTGCTATACGTGATGATATTCCAATGTAATCATCCAAACAATGATTTGATAAATTAAATTTCAACCTCCTGACAACAACATTGGTAATGTCATCAACAAATGAAGCGTCATCCCTATTAAACAAGAAGAACATATAAAAAAAGATAAATTAGAGGGAAAAAAAAAACAAAGAATTTGGAAACATATATACCATCAATTTACTTGCCATATATCTCACACAGAAACATGAAAGAAAATAATTTTGAAAAATATGAAAAATGTTTAAGATCGACACAAAATATTTGAGATCTATTTAGTTGCAACTAATTGACTTAAGAGAATGGCATAATATTCATCAAAATTTAATAATGCATAGTAATAATCAAAGATATGTAGCTAGTAATTCAATCCCCTTTCCCCCCCCCCCCCCCCCCCCCCCCCCCCCCCCCCCCCCCAAAAAAAAAAAAAAAAAAGAAAAAAGACATGAGGAGGAGAATAAGGTTACTCATGACCGTCTATAAAGAAGCCAGCCAGATTAGATACGTGTGCTAAAGCATCCCTCCATTGTCCGATGTTATTATTCATAAATACTTCTTCATGTCTCATAAATGCTTGTCCATAACTCCCCGTTTGGTACCTTACATGTGATGGGGTCACATGATAGAAAACCGGTAAAATGATTTGTCCCCTTGTTTTGTTGCACTCAACTATCTCCACAAGTTCGTCCAAACACCAGCGGGAATCAGCCTAGCCTTCGGAAAAAGCGACAATAGAAAGTCTTGAGCTTAGAATCGCATCAACAAGTGATGAAGAAATCTCATGTCCCCTACTAAGTTCACGATCATCCATGAAGGTGTGAACACCTCTCCGAGTCAAGGAAGCATAGAGATGACTTGTAAAGTTCCTGCGAGTGTCTTTACCCCTAAAGCTAATGAACGCATCATAGGTAAGAGAGTTAGAGCTCGAAAAGGAAGAAGAAGAAGAAGCCATATTCTTACAATTTTGACAACAGATCTTGTAAGTTGCAACACGAAGCTAGCAAGACAACAGACACGAAAAAGACATGCCAAGGAATTACTCAGGATGGTCCAGCCAAATGAGTCTGCTGCTCTCTCCTCAAGACCACAACCAGTTGCTCACTGTTCGATTGAGTAACAAACGGGCTCCTCCGCCGCCAGTTGTGGAATCAACTCAGTCTGTTTCTCTCTCCTCAAGACTATAAACCTCATTAACAAACGCACTCTCCGCCGCCACCAAGATCTGATCTGTGCCGTCCAAAACCGACTACGATTCCTGTGCCAGGATTGCCAACTCTTCTGCCCCCGAGAAATCTCATTGATTGAGAAGTTTTTCGGCCACTCCCAGGCAATCACTCGGCTCCCGCTCTGCCCGGATCCTTTTTCTTTTTTCTTTTTTTTTTTTGCTGGGTTTGAATCGGCAAGTGAAATTTTGGTCGGGAGATGTTTGTCAGGTTAATTATTTAATTAAAAAAAAAAAAGCCAAAACTTTAGATGGGGATAATTGTAGGAGTACGTCAATCTACTCAGCCATGAAGAAAAGTGAAGGAAATATAGTGTATATTCTGGGAAATTTTCACATTACAGTAGACGGAAGTTTTCTGGAAATTGATTTGGCTACTTCATTGTGGAATATGGATTCGTTTGAGACTGCTGTGCTGCAGAGTTTTTTTTTTTTTTTTAATCAAACCATTGCTCAGTGTTTTGAAGGAAATATAAGTAGTTAAATATAGGGAAACTACCAAAAAAGCGCCACTAGTTTGTTAAATTAACTGTTTTACCTCCTTTAGTTTCAGAATTACTCAAAATTTCTCTAATGTTTAAAATTATCAAAATAACCCTTGAAATTGATAAAAGGACGATACTAACCATTTTGTCACGAAATCCATTAAAATATTACAGTTAAAAAGTTAAAAAGATAATGTAGTAAATTTGTGAAAAACAATATTCAATCGCAAAAAAAATAAAATAAAAACAATATTAAAATATTTTTAACGTATTTAATTATTAAAATTATTTTAAAAAATTAAAAACCAATTTTTTTTCCCTCCTCTTTGTCACAAATTTCTTACTCTCTCCTATTCTTCACTTCTTTTCATCTGTTTTCTTTTTGATCTGTCTTTTGTCCCCCTCTATCTCTCGTTCTCAATAATGGTGACCTTCAAATAGAGGAGATCAAGCAACAATCACTTCGGTTCATTCTATTTCAAGGGGTGGGTGTACCCAGAGACAGAGAGGACCCTCATTGAAATCTCATATCCAAGAAAATTTATTGCAATGAAAAATAAAATGATAAATTACTCAAACACTTCGAAGTTTGTCAGTATTATATAAATATGACAATTATGACTTTTTATGCACTAACATCACTTGAGGATTTATAAATTCAACAAAAACACACTAATAGTTGACTAATTGTTAACTAAACTTTAAAATAATTAATGAGGATTTATAAATTTATGCATTCTGAAGTATTATGTCCGACCTCATTGTGATAAGCACAAAACTCGTCCTTATCTCTTTGGTCAATATGAGCCCTCAAAGGATGGAGCTTCTCAACGTCTTCCATGTTTTTTTCCGTTACAAAAATCCTATCTTGTGTATTCGATAGGATATTGCAGCTGCTATAACGACCTTTACGCTTAAGTCACTCATTTTTGGGCTCTCTTCTAACATTTTTGGGGATCCAATTACTCGAGCTATTGCTTCGACCTTCACCTTTGTTCCTACCATCACTCCTCTTCTTTGGATGGTTGAAACTGTTCACTTCATTCTTCTTATTAGACTTCTTAGGGTCGAAGGTCTCCACCCACCTAATTTCTTTCATAACTCACTCATAAAAGTCTTCCAAATCCTTTACTGGAGATTTGTAAATACTTTCGCACAACTTTCCATCTTTACAAAGTCCAGCTGAAATCGCAGTTAAAACACTTTTATTTGATAGGTTCTCCATATTAGCAACGTCGTATCTGAACTTGGTAATATAGTCCTTCAACGATTCATTCTGACATTGGAAAATGGTGGAAAAGTGATAGGATGGTGCAAGCTGCCTCTTCAGAGCTCTATACTGATTGATAAATTTTTGCTGGTATTCCTCCCAACTTTCTATGATGTGAACTAGGAGACTTTTGAACTAAGTCGGTGGAATATCCCCTAAGGTTATCCGTTTTAAGGTCCTTTGGATGTTGAATACATCCAAGTGGTCGTAGGTATCACTATCTCTATTGTATTACGGAATGCTGAAGACCTTAAATCCGGAAGAGAGAGACTGCGTTTCGATCTCCCTAGTAAAAGGAATCCTCTCTCCATAATGGTCATGCTGGTCTGGGGTGCTAAGTCGCGCTTCGAGCTACTAAACCCTCTGAAGAAGCTCTTCTATCTATCGATCCTGAGATCTTTGTCCCCTCCTGTACTCGCGACCTAAGGAGTGGCGATCTGACATATATCTCTGACTTTTCCTGAGTGAGCCGCCATCTCGGTGGGACCTTGTACATCGTTGATTATCTACTTCATCTTTTTCGTACCGAGATACGACTCGAACTCCATCATGACCAGCCTCCATATGGCGGCTTCCATCCTAACTAACTCTTACTATTAAGTTTGCAGGATGCACAACTTCCCTTTTGTCACGGGCTTGGTGACCTCCAACTTTGAAGTGCAAGTTGGAGGAACAAGTTGAACCGGTAGGTCGCGGCACCTCTCTTAATGGTTTTTCTGGTGCTAGCATTCCCTGTTCATGCTACTGATGAACTTTACTCAGGGCAACAACCTTAAATGTGGGCATGTTTTGTGTTTGGGCCTATACTAGTGCATTTACTGCTAGGGCTGATAATTTGGAACCCGACACGATTATTACATGTTAGGGTTGAGTTTTAACGAATTGGATAAATAAACGGGTCAACCCGTCTAACCCGTTTAATTATCGTGTCAGGTTCGGGTTCTATTTAACAGGTTATGGGTTGACCCGTTAAATAAGGGTAAAAAAGTAATTTTATTTTAGAGGGGTAGTCATGTAATTTTAGTGGTAGATATATATACCCTTCAAAGTTCAAACCCTAATCTAAACACAAGTCTCCAAACTTCATCTCTACACTTCATCTCATCACAAATTGTTATGTAGTGGTAAAATTTTATTGGTTTTGATAAAATATTTGTTAAACTATTTTTTTCATGTATAAATGTATAATTTCTTAATTAATTAACTTTTAATTATTATCTTTTGACAAGTTTAGTTTAACGAATGTAATCAACGCTTGATGTTATTTTTCTATTATAAAAGACTACATCAAAAAAAAATTTATGTTGGTTTTTTTTTTAATATGAAGGACTATATTTGCAAAGATATTTTTATAATCATCTTTGTAAACATTTGTATTTTTATGGTTTGGATTGTATTTGTAAATGATTGTATTTTTTAGGTCTTATGTATCTTTATTTTAATTTTATTTTTATTATATTTATATTAAAATTTAAATATATTAACTATCATTAAATGAGTCATAAACGGGTCGATTAAACGAGTTATTATTCGTGTCGGTTAAATGGGTCACTAACATATCGGTTAAACGGGTCATTAACGGGTTGACCCGTTAGTAATCGTGTTGTGTTCGGGTTGAAGGGGTTTAACCCGTTTTTTTATCGGGTCGTGTTAAAAAATATCGAATCTGGTTCAGATCATGTCCAACCCAACCCGTCAACTCGGATTGCCACCCCTATTTACTGCATCTGCAAGTTGCTGGACCATATTTTCTAGTGCCTCCTGCCACTTATGCCATACTTGAAACCTGTCTGTCGTGGGTACCATTGGTGTTGGCTGATGAGGGGCTAGTGGAGGCATGCCCATAGTAGTGCTGATTATAGGGAAATGAGATGCGTCTGTTGTAGGCATAGGTGCATCCTCCATTAGTTGAATATTGCGCTGCTGCTGATTCATCTGACTTTCTGGTACATCAGCCGCTACATCCAAACTTCTAACTGTTTTTCCTCTTGCCATTATTGTCGTGAAACTCAAGAAAATTACAGTCTGAGCCCTCTTTCTAACGCCAAAATGTTGACGGTGGAATCTGGTCGATCAAAGTTCAAAGCTCAATATCTACAATAAATGAAAAACAAGACGAAAACAAAAGAGAAACAAGAGAAAGAACAAAGATCACACTAGTGTTTTTACGTAGTTTGACCAGAACGTTACCTACGTCCACGATTGTGTTTTCTGATAATTTTGGTAAAATCACAGTATACTATTTCTCAATATTCATTATAATGAATTTTCAACCCCTATTTATAGGGAAAGGTGTTACAATTTGAGTAGAAATTAAACAGGAAAGAATCATGCACTAATTACACCTTTCAAAATCAGTTAGCACTGAATCAAGGATCGATTTCGCTAAATCAGAGATTAACCCTATCAATATTTGAATTTGAATTTATTTCTAACTTTGGTGGCAAAATCACGATTGATTTAGGTTGTTGCCTTTCTGAAAGATTTCCTTAACTAGTTGTTCAGTTTAAAAACTAAAGCCTATCTTGGAAGATCTCAAACTAGATCTTGCTCTGAGCAACCAACTATGCATTGAACGAGCTGAGTGATACTGGCTAGCGACCTGAGAGCAATAGTGGCAATGCGAGCTTGTTATTGCGAACTAAAAGCTCGCTCAAGCTAAGTGTTAGTGAATCGGGCCTTTATCTGCTGGGTCACTTCATTGGATCAACTTACTGGGCTTCTATAAGACTTTTACCAATCAATTTACACAACCCAAAATATACCGATGACAAATCTTAAATTAAGATATATATACACATATAAATGTAAAAAAAAAATGTAAAAAACTCTGACTTAGTTATAAAAAACAAAATGTATAATAGAAATATAGTTTTCATTGATTAGACTTGTACCCAATAAGCCCCCCTCCCCCCCTACCCAACAAAAAGGGAAATCCATTTAATATCAACTTTTAGAAATTTATTTTGTTATACATATACATGTGGAGGTAGGAAAATTCATACTTAAAACATATAAAATCATAACATCAAAAATTAAACATTAACCAAATCTGATTTAAATTAAATTGATCCAAGTTAGCAACCATTAAGGTTTAAGAACATTTTGGATATTTTATATATCAACAAAAGTTAAGTCCAACGGGGTGATAGTGTATAATATCTAAACCTCTCCATCTGAGTGTATTTAACCTAAACCTCAAGCGGGTCAATGTAATTTCCCCTACTAAATATAAAAAATTCATTTTATATATCTTAAGTTTCAAAGTGTTTAAATTAAATTTTAAAATAAATAAAACTACATAGAATTATCTTAAATAAAATTTTTTATTAATTTTTTAATTTTAAATTGATCTAAGAAACTATCACTTTTAGAATTACTTTAATTAAATATATTAAATCATTTATATAAATTATTTAATCAGATAAAAAACGAAATTAAAAAAAAAAAAAAAGAAATTGTATGCCCGGGCATGGGAGGACAAATGTTAGGATCTTGACGCTACGCTCATGGCCTCCAGGCAATCAAGCCATTATTAGGAGGCTCAAGATATCTGGCTTTCTTAACATTTCGAAATATTTTGTATGTGATGCAATTAACACTCTTCAAGCACTAGTAACAAGGCACCAACCAAGGCTATATGCACAATAAAAAATAACATTAGCTCTAGAAAAATTATTCCCGTTAAGGCCTATAAGCCAAATGATGAACCACCATATCAAATATTAAGCGGTGATCAAAGCAAAAATGGCCTAAAAGAGAGCAGCTGGTTCTGCTTCCAATGTGAATCTCCAACATGAGCCATATCATCCATTTTGAAGGGCCACATTACAGCTTAAAGAAGCACTTCTATCCTTGGGCCAGTCACTTAGACAGCCTGGATTTCATGGCAAAAAATGGAGTAGGGCGCCTGCCTCAGGTTTTGTTTTTTAAATAGGAAAAATTCATTTTGGTCCTTAATTTTTTTAAAAATTGATAATTTTTTAAATATCTTTAAGATAATATACCAAACATCCATAAATTTATAAAAAATTCATCATTTTAGTCTCTACCATTAGTCAACCGTTGGTCAAATTTCATTTTGGTCCCTAATTTTTTAGAAATTGATCATTTTTTTAAATATCTTTAAGATAATATACCAAACATCCCTAAATTTATTAAAAATTCATCATTTTAGTCCTGCTGACTAGTTTTTTTAACAATTAATATTAACAAAAAAATGCAAAAAGACTAAACTACTCTTACTTTATTGGAAGTACCTTTTTACCCTTGATGCATTAAAATGTAAGATATTTGGAATGATCAGTATCCCTTCCATATAAAAATAAATTAGAATTGAAAAGACCAAAATACCCTTACAATTTTTTATTAATTCTTTTTTAATGTTGCATGTTGAGTGAATGAATTGTTTGTTGCATCGGATTTGATAAGTTTTGATAGATAAGAAAAATACATTTTTGCTCTTAACACATAAAACCAAAATAATAACAATTTAATATTATTTTTTTATGGTAAAAACGATAACAAGAAAATGAGTTTAAAAGAGGGTGTTGTTACTTGTTGATGACTACAATTTTGTTGCCCAAATATTTCAATTTTCTTCTCCAATTTGTTTGTCCATTTTTTGATCTCCCAATTTTTGTACTCTAATTTTTTACATCCAATATTTTTCTCAAACATCATCAACCCATAGTGGTATAAAAAATTCAAATATGACTCCAATTTTTTTACCTTTAGTATTCTTCTCAAATATCTCAATTTTTTTATACTACACACGTGTTATCTTAAGAACTTTTAATACAAGATTACCATTTTAACCTTCTCACCATCAATTTGACCAACGGTTGACTAACGGTCGGGACTAAAATGATGAATTTTTTATAAATTTAGGGATGTTTGGTATATTATCTTAAAGATATTTAAAAAACTGTCAATTTCTAAAAAGTTAGAGACAAATGAAAATTTTCAAAAGTTTTAATTCAAGATTACCATTTTAACCTTCTTACCATTAATTTGACTAACGGTAGGGACTAAAATGATGAATTTTTTATAATTTAGGGATGTTTGGTATATTATCTTAAAGATATTTAAAAAATTGTCAATTTTTAAAAAATCAAGGACCAAAATGAATTTTTTTCCTTTTAAATATAAAAATAAAAATAAAAATAAAAAACCCGGAAAGAAATGCTAAACGATGGGCATTCTTGAAAACGTTATTCACAATTTTCTTTTATAAATGGATAGTCCGACAATTGTGTCTAATGTTCTTTTATAAATGGATGGTCCAACAATTGTGCTGCAGTAGGCCGGTCATTTGGATTAACTTGTATGCATTTAAGGATGAAATCCCGGGCATCTCTTGACAACATATTAGGAACCGCAGGAGGCTCACCATTGCAAAGCTTGCATAATGCGCGCACCTGTCAACCTACATATAAATATGCTGTCACTAAATTATGATTTCCATTTCTGCGAAAATATATACTTGCCTTCAACGGTCATAGGTAAAAAGAGTATACTTAAGTCAGCAAAATACTTGATGAAACGAGTAGAGAAAAAGCAAACAGAGAGTCCACTCTATTTCCGGTGGCAAGTGACTAAATTAATGTATATATATTCCAAGATTACATACCTAAATTTTTATTAAATATTTAATCAGTAAAAAAATTGATCCTGTGTAGAGAGTGAATTTTTGGAAATGAGAATCCTAGAGAAACAGATAAGTAACAAGAGTCTTCTGTAACGACTAATTCATAAAAGAAACTAGACTTTCAAAGGAGTAAAGAAGGGTGAGCAATGATACATTCCAAAATACATATGCAGGCAACCATATTTACTTAAAAAATACAGTTCTGAAAGTGAAAGGAAAAACAATATTTCCACATTTTTTGTCCTTAAGATCAATGTTAATTTCTCTGTATTCACGTTGGAATTTCATCCATGAGATGCTCAGTTCAAAAGGACCGTGTTGTAGATTTTAGGATATAAGGTACTTTTGTTTGGATATAGTGGAAGGTAGTTTTGCTTCCAGACAAATGGACAATCACATAAGAGAAGCAAGAAAAGACCCACAAATTGTTACTACAACGGATGCCATGAATTGAGGATTTGGAAGCAAAATAAGACCTACAATTAGTAAAACTCCTTCCTCTTAAAACCAAAGAAAATCGAATTAACAAAATAGAAAGTCAAAATGGAAGATAAAAGAAAAGGACAAGGCAAAGATTATGTGAGGCTCCTAAAAGGTGCAACATCAAACCAAGCAAAATATATATTCTGAGCTCTTTGATACTACTTTCTCTTGAATTCCTTCTGCATCATTAGTATGAAAACCCCAAAAGTAGGTCAACCATATAAGGTTGAAACAGCCTAGATAAAAGAAACACAAAAAGAAGCAAGAAATTTATAACATAAAAATTGGTAGGAATTTGTAAAAATATAAGAGTTCCTAAAAAGCATTTCTCAAAGAAATTGCTTTATATGATTTAGACCCAAGCAAATAAGCCAGTGTCTTTTCAAAGGATGGCATGTGTTATTTCCTATATGCATTAATCTTTGATCTCAACGATTGACAGAGCATTAATTTAATGGTTAAAGTTGTGTCAAAAGACTTTAACCCAATTATCAACTTATAAAACTAACATATGTTCAATATGCACAAAGTAAAGGCATGTAACATGTGGAAAAGAAAAGGGAAAAAATTAAAATTTGGAAATGCCAAAACTTTGAATACATACGCCTTCCAAGTCAGGGTAAGGATGTTGACGGGTTAACATCTCCAAGACAGGGCACCCAAGGCTCCATATGTCAGCTGCCAGTCCATAGCCATGGTTCTTTAGATTCACAACCTAATATTGCAAAACTATCTTTCGTTAACCTTAATTATCTTTGACAAACAAGAATGCTTATACACTATATTTATACTATGAAATAAGGCAATTTTCCTATTAAGAAATGCGAACAAATACATAATACAGACAAGCGGTCTACTGGATTTAAAGATATGATTCAATACAAAGGCAAAGCTAAACTCCCTAACACACAACAGCCATCTGAGCTAACTAAACAAAAACGGTGAAGTGCTTTTGTTGTTTTGGTATATAAAACAGTGTAATGACCCTTTCATTATAAGAGACAGGTTCTTGCACTTTGGTGCAAGCATACAAGGTTATAATTTTAATAACTATGAACCAATATTAATCACTGAAAAAGCCTTATCTACATTTTTTTCTTTCCAACTTTGAATCAAAGGAAGCCAGAGAGCTTTCAGACTTGAAAAGGAAACCAGGCATAAAAACTGTACACAGTCCTTAACCTCTATTAGAACAAGAATTAAAGTGAGCAAAAAGATGAAGAGTATTCTACTCTGTCAGTTCCATGATTTGTAATTCGCTAATTTAGAGACTAAATGCTTTTATATGTATTCTTGGGTTCTTGGGTATTAGAACTTAGGATTTAGGAAAGAGCAATGAAGATTGAAGATCAAAACTATGCAAGGAGGTTACCTAGAAGACTCTAAGATGCAAGTGCTCGACTTTTCATGGTTCGATGCTCGTTCATACTCAATCATGCATTTCATGTGTTTAGAGTGTTTGCATGTAGTATTGGACCTTTAGGATTGCATATATTGCATGTGGTATACGTTTGCATGTTTTTCTTAGAAGTTTAACTCCATTGGTCATCCTAGGGTTCTAGTCTCATGATTTTTCCTGTTTGGGTTCTCACATAAAAATCGCATTCACAATTCTTCTCTCTCTCGACCTTTCTTTTATTTTTTGTTTATTTGATCTTCCGTTGCATACTTAAACAAGATAAAAGAAAATTTTAGTTAACCTATTCACCCCCTTCTAGGTTAGTTATTGCGTCCATCCTAACTTTCATACTTTAAACCAAACATGACAATAAACAAAGTGAACTTCAGTATGTGGAAAAAAGAGAGCATAATAAACATGATTTCCACAAGCTTTTAAACTGGCAACAATAAATAAGTAAAACAGATAAATGGTTAGACAAGTAAATCAGTTACCCTAGTGAGCGTGTTAATTTGACTATGATAAGATGACTATTAGATTAATCACATTTTCTTGATACATAATAAGTTACAAAAGAAGGGGCTAACCTCAGGGGCCATCCAGAATGCAATCCCGTGAAATGATTTGACATCATTTGTTTCAGTTGCCTGATAAGATCAAAACCAGTATATTTAATTAAGAACTGTAGGATTAAAGAGTTTTACATATAAGAGGTACAGAGAGAGAACATTTTGCGATCAAATATACCTTTGCCAACCCAAAATCTGCAAGCTTTACAGACCAATTTGCATCCACCAATATATTAGCACACTTGATATCCCTTAAAAAAGGGAAGAGACAAGTCTTAGAAGCAATAGTTTAGATATAAAAGTACAATTTCAAGAGTAACTTCCAAGTTACACCTACAATAATAATGACTATACTAAAGCATCATGGTTCAAAATTATTCATGCATCAGATGCAATGAGTCTTTATTATAGCTTTTTGTATGGTTCTCCGCACATTTTGTGCCTCTCTATTCATATTTAAAGTAGGAACTTTTGTTTTGTTTTACCCTTTTTTCTTCGTTTGTATATTCTCTCTCTTCTCAACAAATTTGTTGTTTCTATTAACAGTAATTGACAGATTTGCTAGTTGTATATTTAGCTTTCCAAATTTAGAAGATTGACAGAATATCTTGATAGTAATTAAGAGAATATCTTGGTAGAAATTGGTGGAACTGAGAGAAAATCTCATTGTAATTAGGAGAGAATCATGTTGTATGGTTGCTATATATTCAAAGGTCTCAAGACAAGTAAAGTATTCAGAAAAATTGACATAGTATCAGAGCTTTCTTCTGAACCAAATCTGTTTTGCTGAGTCTCATAGTCTCCTGGTTTCATATTTTTTTGGGTTTCCTTTTTTTTGGGTTCTTTGGCTCTTGGTGGTAGGCTTTCTTGGAGGATTTTAGAAGGCTATTTTGTAAATTTCTATTTTGGAGTTTGAAGGTAATTTTGTGGGTTGCGAATTGCTTGAATTCTTTCTATAGTTTCATTATGTCCGAAGAAGACAAAAACACTATTGTGCGTTTTAATGGAAAAAATTACTTGGCTTGGGAGTTTCAATTGAAGATGTATGTGAAAGGGAAAGGGCTATGGAGCCATATAGACGGCACGAGTAAAGCTCCTACCAACGAAACAGATCTTGATCAATGGGAAAGCAAAGATGCCAGAATTGTATCTTGGCTATTGGGATCTATTGAGCCTCACATGGTGAATAATCTTCGTTCTTTCACAACGGCTAAAGAGATGTGGGAGTATCTGAAGCGTATCTACAATCAAGATAACAATGCTTGAAGGTTTCAGTTAGAGTTGGAGATCGCAAACTACAGCCAAGGTAATATGTCCATTGAACAATTCTATAGTGAGTTTCTTACTTTATGGAGTGAGTATTCGAGCATTGTTCATGCCAAGGTTCCTAAAGAAGCACTAGGAGCACTTCAAGATGTACACGCAGCAAGTCAAAGAGATCAGTTTTTGATGAAGTTGAGATCAGAATTTGAGACTACACGAGCAGGTTTGTTAAATCGTGATCCCATCCCTTCATTGGATGTTTGTCTTGGTGAACTATTAAGGGAGGAGCAGCGACTGACCACTCAACTTGGAATGAAACAAGATAAGATTCATTCCGAGGCGGTTAATGTGGCCTATGTCGCTTAGGGAAAAGGAAGAAACCAATCACAAATTCAATGCTACAACTATAAGAAATTTGGGCATATTGCACGAAATTGTAGCAAGAAATTCTGTAATTATTGCAAAAAGAATGGCCATTTCATTAAAGAATGTGCAATACGACCTCAAAACAAGTAGACACAGGCATTTCATGCAGCTCTTCAAACCCCACAAAAGGCATCAGATCTTTCACAAAATGCTGCAATCACTTCAATTGGATCAGCTGGTGTTAATCAATCTGCAATGACACCTGAGATGGTACAACAAATGATTATTTCAGTTTTCTCTGCTTTTGGACTTCAAGGTAAGGGTCTTAAACTCACATCTTCTTGCTTTGTGGATTTGGAGGCCTCAAACCATATGACTGGAAACACATATATATTACATGATATTCGAAAGTATGAGGGTGCTCAACACATCCAGATTGCCAATGGAACTACGCTTCCTATTACTGCTATTGGTAATCTAGGACATGGTTTCAGGAATGTTTTTATGTCACCGGGGTTGTCTACGAATTTGATTTCTGTCGGTCAATTGGTGGATACTAATTGTAATGTTAATTTTTCTCGTGATGGTTGTATTGTGCAGAATCAGGTATCCAGGAAAGTGATCGCGAAGGGGCCTAAAGTGGGACGTTTATTTCCTCTCCATTTTTCTATTCCTAGTTTAATGTCTTTGACCTGTACTGCAGTAGGTAATGCAAGTAAAATATGGCATAAAAGATTAGGCCATCCAAATTCTGTAGTTTTGCAACATTTAATAAAACATGGTCATTTTGAGAATAAAGATCAGTTTTCCTCTCTAAATTTGTGTTTAGATTGTAATGCTTGTAAACTTGGCAAAAGCAAGATTTTACCTTTTCCTAAACATGGCAGTCGTGCTACCAAATGTTTTGAAATCGTTCATTCTCATGTTTGGGGTAATAGTCCAATCATTTCACATGCTCAGTACAAGTATTTTGTAACTTTCATCGACGATTATAATCGTTTTACTTGGGTGTATTTCCTTCGATCTAAGGCCGATGTGTTCTCAGTGTTTCAAAACTTTATTACTCTTATTAAAACACAATTTTCTACGTGTATTAAAGTATTACGTTCTGACTCTGGGGGGGAATATATATCTCACAATTTTCAGAAATACTTACAGTAGAAGGGTATTATTTCTCAACAATCTTGCCCTTACACCCCATAACAAAATAGGGTGGCTGAGCGTAAGAATCACCATCTCTTGGATATTGTTCGCACTCTGTTAATTGAATCTTCTGTTCCATCTAAATTTTGGGTCGAAGCCTTGTCAACTGTCGTTTACTTGATCAATCGCTTGCCTACACAAACCTTGCAGTATGACTCTCCTTATCTCCGTCTGTTTGGTAGTCATCCTGAGTATCAGTCTCTTCATACTTTTGGGTGTGTTTGTTTTGTTTATCTACCACCTGCAGAACGTCACAAACCTTGCTGCTCAATTTGTTCAATGTGCTTTTTTGGGATACAATGCTGCTCAGAAAGGTTTTGTTTGTTTTGATGCTACTACTAATAAAATTCGAGTCTCCAGAAATGTGATTTTCTTCGAGAATCAATATTTCTTTCAATCACACATTTCTTCGTCACCTGATCTTGTCATACTTCCCAATTTTGATGATGTCACATAATGAACGTTTTAAACCAAGTCTTGTGTACCAAAGACGTCATCCACAGCTAGCAACGCCCCTTCCAGACACTAATTCCCCACCTGATCCGGTAGACATTGAACTTCGAAGATCTAGCAGAGTTATTCGACCATCAGACAGGTATGGTTTTCCTCAAATGTCACTCACTGCTACTACGGATACTATCGCAGTACCTCGTTCTTATTCTCAGGCATCTCAACATGCATGTTGGCAGCAAGCTATGCAAGAAGAGCTTCAAGCATTACAAGAAAATCACACTTGGGATATTGTGTCTTGTCCAACAAGTGTGAAACCTATTGGGTGTAAATGGGTTTACTTGGTTAAGTTCCGCTCGGATGGCTCCTTAGAACGATACAAGGCTAGCCTCGTGGCCCTAGGAAATCGCCAGGAGTATGGCGTTGATTATGAGGAGACATTTGCGCCTGTCGCTAAAATGACTACAGTACGGACAGTTTTGGCCATTGCTGCCTCCGAAGGCTGGACTCTCTAGCAAATGGACGTTAAGAATGCTTTTCTACATGGGGATCTCAAGGAGGAAATCTACATGACTCCTCCTCAAGGTCTGTTTTCTATACCATCTTCAGATGTTTGTCGCCTGAAACAATCTTTGTATGGATTAAAGCAAGCACCACGTGCTTGGTTTGATAAGTTTCGTTCCACTCTTCTTGATTTCAATTTTGTTCAAATCAAGTTTGATTCATCTCTCTTTCTTCGAAAGACTACTACTGGGATTGTCTTGCTTTTGGTGTATATGGATGATATTGTGATTACTGGCACAAACTTACAATTGATTACCGAATTACAACAGCACCTTAAGGCTTCTTTTCATATGAAAGATTTGAGTCGTCTACAATATTTTCTCGGTCTTGAGGTTCAGTCTAAACCAAAAGGGATATATTTGCATCAACACAAGTATACACAGGAGGTGATTACTTTGGCTGGTCTTCAGGAAGGAAATTCGGTTCTTACACCTTTGGAGGTGAATTCGAAACTACGACAAGAAGACGGGGAACTTCTTTCTGATCCATCTTTCTACCGACAATTGGTTGGAAGCTTAAACTATTTAACGATAACTAGACCTGATATTTCCTTTGCTATCCAACAGGTTAATCAGTTTATGCGGGCACCTCACCACCTTCATCTTGCTGCTGTTCGACGTATAATTCGTTATCTCAAGGGAACTTCTCGACGTGGGTTGTTCTTTCCGGTTAGATCTCTTATTCGGTTGGCAGCTTATAGTGATGCAGATTGGGCAGGATGTGCAGCCACTCTTCTTGATTTCAATTTTGTTCAAATCAAGTTTGATTCATCTCTCTTTCTTCGAAAGACTACTACTGGGATTGTCTTGCTTTTGGTGTATGTGGATGATATTGTGATTACTGGCACAAACTTACAATTGATTACCGAATTACAACAACACCTCAAGGCTTCTTTTCATATGAAAGATTTGAGTCGTCTACAATATTTTCTCGGTCTTGAGGTTCAGTCTAAACCAAAAGGGATATATTTGCATCAACACAAGTATACACAGGAGGTGATTACTTTGGTTGGTCTTCAGGAAGGAAATTCGGTTCTTACACCTTTGGAGGTGAATTCGAAACTACGACAAGAAGACGGGGAACTTCTTTCTGATCCATCTTTCTACCGACAATTGGTTGGAAGCTTAAACTATTTAACAATAACTAGACCTGATATTTCCTTTGCTGTCCAACAGGTTAATCAGTTTATGCGGGCACCTCACCACCTTCATCTTGCTGCTGTTCGACGTATAATTCATTATCTCAAGGGGACTTCTCGACGTGGGTTGTTCTTTCCAGTTAGATCTCTTATTCGGTTGGCAGCTTATAGTGATGCAGATTGGGCAGGATGTGCAGACACTCGTCGTTCTGTCACAGGGTAGTGTATGTTTCTTGGAAATGCTTTTATCTCTTGGAAAAGTAAGAAACAACCTCGTGTTTCCAAATCATCTACTGAGTCCGAGTATCGTGCTATGTTTTCTGCCTATTCTGAGATTGTGTGGCTTCGTGGGTTGTTGGCAGAACTTGGTTTTCCTCAGCATCAGCCTACTCCGCTTCATGCTAACAACACGAGTGCTATTCAAATTGTTGCTAACCCAGTCTTTCATGAGCAGACCAAGCACTTTGAGGTAGATTTTCATTCCATACGTGAAGCTTTCGATAGTGGTGTGATTACTCTTCCTCATATTTCTACTGATCTTCAGACGGCTGATGTGTTCACAAAGGCTCTTACTCGGCATCGACATCAGTTCATGATTGACAAATTGATGCTCTTTGATCCATCTGCATCAATTTGAGGGGGGATGTTAATAGTAATTGATAAATTTGCTATTTGTACATTTAGCTTTCCAAATTTATAAGATTGACAGAATATCTTGATAGTAATTGAGAGAATATCTTGGTAGAAATTGGTGGAATTGAGAAAAAATCTCATTGTAATTAGGAGAGAATCATGTTGTATGGTTGCTATATATTCAAAGGTCTCAAGACAAGTAAAGTATTCAGAAAAATTGACAGTTTTTGGTTAGGGAAAAGAAAAAGAGAGTAAAGACGTCATGATGAGGAAAATAGCGAAAAAAATATAGTTTAAGATCAGTTTTTTACCTGTGAATCACATTCCGGTCATGAAGGTACTTTAAAGCATTCAGGATCTGCTTTGTGTATGCAGACACTTGAGAATTGCTCAAGCTACACTTTTAATAGAGATTTGCAAGTGAACCTTCTGTTACAAGCTCAAGGAAGATGTAAAGCATATTTTCGTTCTGAAATGATTCCATGAATTATTAAGAGAATCGAAATGACAAAAGTGAAGATCCAAGCAATCAGCATTAAGGAAAAAAAACAAGATTAGTTTTTCGTTTGTCTTTGTACACACTTCTTTTAACAATGTCGCATAGTTTTTCTTGTTTCTGATTGTGAAAAAAAAGACGCAACTAATATTAAAAGAATCAAAGAAATTACTAGTTTTCCAAAAGAATTACAAAAACATATGGTGATCAATTTGGGGTTGTCAAAAAATGATAAAAAGCTACATGCATGATGCATTGCAAAAGGATACTTGCTTTAATACAACAGAGAGTAGACAAAAGACAGCTTGAAGCACTCATGAAGCCAAGATGCCAGAGTCGCATAGAAATGAATGCAAAAGATAATTAAAAGTTTAAAACAAAAACTTTAAAAGGAAAGTCAACATGAGGATGTGAAGCGTTATTATGAGGATGTCAATTGTCATCCTAACATCTTGAGAATGTCAAGTGTCATCCTTACATCTTAAGGATGTCAATTGCTCTTTAAAATAGTAAAAACCTATTATCTTGGGTTTGATTTACATAAGAAAGTTGACATCCTAAGGATGGTAGCTAATTTTATTAATTAATAAGAATGCTGAAATTAATGAGATGGTGAGGATGTCAGCTAATTTTATTAATTAGCTTTCACATTTAAAAATAAGGATGGATGGAAGAAAGCTGCCCTACTATCCACGAAACGGGGACGTGCATGACATGGAAGAGACAATTTCTAGGATGTTGAAACATGCAGAAGTACAATAGGCCGTTAACAAGAGATGGTGGACAATTACAAGTAATCTGGTATAAAAGAGAATGGGAATAGAAAGGAAAGACAGGCAACTTATTTCCATACTAGAAATCCTTTATTAGAATACTCTTTCTCATCACCATCAAATTATGACTTGAGCGTTAGAGAGGCCATGCCCATACCAACACCGACGCCCTTTTATGATAGCTTTTCTCTTTTGTGTACGCAGGTTCTAGTGATCATTGTCATTAATTGAAGAATATCAAATCTCAATGTCAACATTTGGTGCTAGGAGGACCACCCAAATTTTTTGTTACTTAAGTTTTTTAATCATCTAATCATCAGTCAACATCGGTCAAAACAAAAACTTGCTAACCTAGCCAGGCTAAGCACATTAAGGCTTATGGTAAAGAATCCTCCAAAGAAAGCAAGGTCTGGCTCAAAAGGTTTCCAAGTTGACTAAGCATTTTCAACAACAAGAAGTAGCCCTGTTGAATTCACCAAGCCACCTAGAGAAAAGAGCTCAGAATTTTCATGGAGAACCAACAAATGAAAATTCTAAGAGCAATGAGAGGAAGTCATCCTATGAACCAGATGAGTCATAACACCCTACTTATACAACAAGATAAAGGGCAAGTGCAAGATACAAAAAGTTTTGAACAAAGTTTATATTAGATCTTTGATAGAAAATCAATATTGGCAGACGATGTGAAAAAGCTCAAGGAGCAAGTTGTTACTCTATGAAAGTCATGTCAAGGAAAAGCCACAATAGTGGATTACCTTTTAAGGAAGTTGAATTATCCTTTAGTAAGAATATTGTTGAAATATCGCTTCCTTCAAGGTTTTAAAGCTTAGTAATGAAGTTATACAATGGACAATAAAGCTCCTGGAGACAAATATATCATGGATGGAGCTTCATGGAGCATCAAGAGCTAGGACATGCAAGGCGTTTTCCCTAATCTTAAATGGGTCAGCTTGAAAATAGTACATAATCTTGATGCCAGAGTTGATTAATTCCTCCACTCAACTATGCAAATTATTAATTTAGTTTGTTTGTGTGAGACAGGCGCACTGATGCACAATAGGCCCTAAAGCTTGAGGTGTGAGTTGTGCCTCATCAAAGAGAGACGCACCTTTTATAAAAAAATATCTCAAAATACTATAAAATGATAAAGTTGGGGAGTCTTTATATGTGTGTATATATATATATATGGATTTTTTTACATATTTTTCAAACTAGATGGTCTGATCGGGAATCTTATCAAAAGTTGGAGGGTTATTCATAATTTTTCCTATATGTATATAAATAAGTTTAGCTTGCTTAGTAAACCCTAATCCCAACCGCCACCCTCACCCTCCCGCTCCAACTCCCTCTTTCTGATCCATCGAAAAGCATCTATTCTTGTAAGGGACACACCGTAAAGCTCCAAAAATCGTCGAAAGTCATCAAAAACCTTCAAATCAAGGTGATGATGTCGGATTGAGCTCCGATTTGCCTTCAAAGGTTGCCAGCAATGTGTTTTCTCTTCCGAAGCTCCTCGAAAACATCAAAAATAGCCAAAAACATCACCAGGGAGACAAGGTTATGCAAGGAATGCCTAGGCGACACTTTGCGTTTTACGTCTCGACCGGTGAGGCGCTTGCCTCACCTAAATCACCTAGCCTAAGGTGACTTAAGGCACCAAACCTCTACCTTGAGGTGCCTTATGACTAGGTGTGCACCTAGGTGCACTTTTAACTTCCATGTGCAAGACTTCACTAGAAACTTGTTACCATCTCTTATCTATTAAGCTGGAGAAGGATGAAAGCTTAAAAGACTACATCATCTGCTTCAATTTGAGACAACTCAGGTTAAAGGTTACAATATTGATAGAATTGATGGCAGGACTTCAAACACGAAAATTTTTGTGGTTGATTTCTAAGAACCCACCACACACATGCAAAATTATTGAAAAAAGCTCAAAAGTATACTAATGAAAAATAACTCTATAAAACAAACAAATGAAGAGATTCCATTGCAGAAGAAAGACCAAGAGATAACGAGATGGAGTGCAAAGTTTAATATCAATCCTTGTTAAAGATTTGAGCTAGATCAAAAATAAAAAAAAAAGGTGCACTTAAAGTTGAGCAGAGATCAAATCCTTAAGTGTGGGTGAGAATAATGCAGACTAATGGGCGAGAATCCTGTAAACTAATGCAGACAAAAATTGCAAAGCACAAATCTCTAAGGGTAAGAATATGGCCATAATTTGAAAAATCGAATTGAAGCGTTGCCTCACGATCAAAGGTGTCTTGGAGCGAGTGCCTCAATCTGCTTGAAGAACAAGGCCGACTCAGCACCAACTCAAATTGACTCGATGCTATGGCACGTCAGCACAAAATTTTTTTTTTTTAATTTTTCATTAAAAAAAAATGTGCAAAGTGATTTTTGAAGGTTTCTAGTGAGTGGTAGAAGAGAAAACACAGTTTCAACAATGTTTAGAGGCAAATTGGAACTTAATCCAACAACATCACTATGACTTGAAGTTTTCTTCTGAGTGCCAATGAGTCTTCAATGATTCCTAAAGCTTTTCAATGGGTCGCTGGCATAGTTCTGAAAGGCGAAAGGCGCACTAAGGCGCAAAAGGCTGTGGAGCCTGAGGTGCAAGGCGCACGAGGCGAGGTGCGCCTTTCGAATGAAAGGCGCATGCTTCGTAAAAAAACTCAAAATATTGTAAAATCATAAATAATAACAATAATGAGATTTAATTCATAAAATAAACAAATTTTCATCATTAATCATCTTCAAATTCTAAACTAGTAACAACATTACCCATGCAAATAACAAAAATTCATTCTAAGAATCTAAGTGCTATTGTGCTAGTAGCATAATTAGTAACTTCGTCAACTATTAAGTACTAGTAGCTCAATACCAACTATCAAGTATCAACAACAAACATTTAAGGCAAAAGAGCAAATGCAAAGTAGTAAAACCACTTGTATGTAATAACCGACTAGTAAATTAATAACTACCAAATAGGTGTTACTTGTTAGACATCTACACAATAACAAAAAATTAAAGTTTAAAAACACTTAATCACTAGATTCATAAAAAGAAAAAACATAAACTAATTCATGCATCAAGCCATCAATCATCATCAAAATCATCCAAATAATCATCTTCATCCTCTCCCTCTCCAATCTCCTCTTCATCTTCTATTTGCTCTCCAAATTCTACTTCTTGTTCAATGTCACATTCCTCTTCCTCCTCTTCC
Source organism: Litchi chinensis (assembly GCA_019925255.1). NCBI lineage: Eukaryota > Viridiplantae > Streptophyta > Magnoliopsida > Sapindales > Sapindaceae > Litchi > Litchi chinensis. The sequence continues at coordinate 22,751,961 of CM034471.1, forward strand.
TCCTCTTCAATCTCCTCAATTCTTAACCGCTTTGATGAACCTGCTTGCGATCTTAATTGATGGCTAGGCTCTCCCACTCCTGCAGCCATGGCAACATCAGTCCAAGTCAAATCCTCATTTGGAAAAACAATCTCCTCATCCTCATCAAGCTTCCCAGTCAACCATTCATTACTTTCATCAATCTGAGCCATTGCGATGGGATCAATGGTATCACGCATTTGATACCGACGTCTTAATGCTCGATTATACTTAACAAACACTAAGTCATTTAAACGACTTTGATCAAGCCTGTTTCTTCGTTTGCTATGAAGCTGTAAGAAGTTTTGCAAAAAATACCAAGTATAAGTTACATGAAACAAACTAGCTTCTTAAAAACAATTGTAAAAACAAATATTATGTATATATATATATATATATATATATATATATATATATATATACTTACATTTTCAAATACACTCCAGTTACGTTCACAACCGGATGAACTACAAGTAAGACTGAGAATTTTAATTGCAAAAGTTTGCAATGTGGGTGTTGATGTTCCATATTGGCTCCACCATTCAGCTGTTCATTAAAATTCATAGGTTAGTAACTTAATATGAATAATAATATTTGATTTAATTTAAGATTTATATATAAAAACACAATATATATACCTGGTGCTTTCTCATTTCTCTTTCTAATAGCCATATAATTTCCAAAAAAACCTTCTGCTTTAGCATAGATTGGAATTTGTTCATCAATCTGGTCTTGAACCTTCGGATCCGGATTCAACCTTCTAATACATTCATACAAGCCATTCATGATCTCTGTATCTATATGCTCCGCCTTGTAGAAGAATTCCGGGTTCAAGTACCAACCAGCGGCATGCAAAGGGCGATGAAGCTGAATATTCCATCGATTATCAATGATCCGAAAAATTGCTTGATACTTCTTTTCAACCCCATTAAAAGATCTAGCAATTGCTTCTTTAGCCCTATCCATAGCTTCATATATATACCCCATAGGAGGCTTTCTTTCACCATCCACTAAGCGAAGTACACGCACTAGTGGACCGGACACCTTCAAAGCATTTACCACATTAGTCCAAAAAGATGACATCAAAATCACATCTACAACCTTTTTACCTCCTATTTCTTTTGCCCACTTGCTCGTCATCCACTCGTCGGAGGTAAACATCTTTTTGAGGTTGTTTTTCAAACTATTCATCCTGCCTAAAGTGATAAAGGCAGTAGAAAACCGTGTTTTTGCAGGCCTCAACAATTCTTTCTTGTCGGTAAACTTTCTAAGCATGTTTACCAACCCCGGACGAGTGTAGATGTAGCTATTCACCATAACAGATTTCTCAAATGTCTTCTTCATAATAGGCAACTTGAAAATGTCTTCCAAGATTAAATCCAAGCAATGGGCTGCACACGGTGTCCAAAACAAAGTGGGATACTTTGACTCTAAAAATTTCCCTATTATTATTTGGAAAAAGAAAAACAAAAGACATTAGTAATATATATAATCTAAATCTTCAAATTGTTTATATATTCACAAAGAATTAAATATAAAACAAAAATAAATTTCTTTCATACCTGCCATAACATTATTTGAAGCACTGTCGGTGACCACTTGCACAACATTTCTTGCTCCTATCCTTTCAACACATTTACTCAATAACTCATACATCTTCTCTCCAGTCTTTGCATATCCCGAAGCATCAATGGACTCTAAAAACATGCTTCCTTTAGGACAATTCACTAAAAAATTAATCAATGTCCTCTCCCTTTTATCCTTCCAACCATCACACAAGATAGAACATCCATACTTGGCCCATGCTTGTTCATGATCTTTCATCATGTTACGAGTGGTTTCCACTTCTTGTTTGAGAAGGGGAACTCTGACTTCATGGTAAGTCGGCGGCTTTACACCTGGACCATATTGACCAACTGCCTCTAAAAACCCTTTAAAGCTATCATATGTCACCGCATTAAAAGGAATGCCCGCATCATACATCCATTTGGCAAAGCTTCTACAAACTCGACTCCTTAACTCTTTCTTTGCATGGTCATTCTCATCCAACCTCGTTTGCCTTCCTTTATTCTTTAACACACATGCTTCTGGGTTACGGCTAAAAAAAAGATCCATTGGGCCCTTTTGTTTTGGCCCTTTGACAGGTTGTTTTCTAATATTTGACTGCTGTGCCTGGGGCTCCTCCTCATTATCATCAAATTCTCCAAATTGAAACTCATCATCTAATGGTGGTGCCATATTCCGCTCATCTTTGTCACTCTTCTTCTTTTGCATGAATTCTTGAATCTCTTGTCTTACGGATGGAGGACATCGTGGACAAATTTTAGTATTCCTATGTCCACCAGCTAAATGTTGTTTTGCCCGAAAGATGCCACCTTTTGTCACTTTACCACAAAATTTGCATGTGGTGTTGTTTTTATTATTAGGATCGGCATCAAAGTATTTCCATGCGGGGTCGATTTTGTTACTTGAATAACTCGACGTCGAAGACGACATTGAGAGCTCCTACTAAAACAAAATAGGGCAATACCACAATAACCTCATTACTCAATAATCAATAAATTCAATACTATGATATTTGTGTAAATGTATAGTATATAGTATATACAATAACAAAATCATTTTATAAAACTCACAAGTTACACTATCACAACCTCACTGCTCACAGCAACTCACAACACAAACAAGTCACAACAATGATTATATAGTGCTAAAACAGAAGTTCTTGATAATGTTGGAGTATTGAAAGATGAAAAATGGCCTTCCAACCCAGTTGTCATCATCACATCTTTTGGCAGTAGACATAAAAACCAATTGATACAAAACCATCAGATTTTTTTTTTTTTTTTGGTGTCTCTTTTGCTTCTCAATGTGCTCTGGTTGATACCCATCAACCATTCAAGAATGCATTATATGAAAGTTGGACAGAAAACAATAACTCACAAACTCAAAAACTAAGAAGAGAGAAGAGGAACTAAGTCACTAACCTGATTATAGCTTCAGAGGAGAGAAACGGAAAAGAGAGGAGGCTGGAACCAGTGACTGGAGGCTGGAATCGGGCACTGGAGTCTGGACTGTGGACTGCCGACTGGTGTATGGACTGCCGGTGTGAGCTGGTTGGGTTATCGGCGTGAGCAGAAAAGAAGAGAGAAGATGAGATCGACGGCTGTACTGTCAGTTGTCGATGTGAGCAGAAGAGGAGAGAGGAGAAGTAGATCGGGGGCTGGAGAGCAGAGAAGAAGCGACCAGAAGTAGATCGGAAGTTTCAAAGTGACCTAAGTGGGATTTCGGTGGCTGTCGGCGACCGGCGAGCTATTTTCGGCTGTCGGAAAGCTATTCTAACTGCTGTACTAGTCGCCGGTGAGATGAGAAAACGAGAACAGTGATTTTTTTTCCCTTTGACCGACTCTGACCCTTATAAAGGGTCGCGATCCTGCAAGGCGCGCCTAGGCGCACCTACCGCCTCATCGCCTAGGCGCGCAAGGCGCGCGCCTAATGAACACAGGCGCGCCTCAGGTGACGCCAGGCGCCGGAACAGCGCCCTGAGTCGCCTAGCGCCTGGGCGATCGCCTAGGCGCGCCTTTGATAACTATGGTCGCTGGTTAGGAAGAATGATTTCCTGTGGGTTGTCGGTGTCAAATGTGGTGGTAACTGAAGGGAGTGGGATGGTGCTGTTTGTAGGAGTATATATATATATATATATATTTCCAATATTGATTATTTCTCATTTATTAAATGCCATGGACTTCAATTCTTTTTTTAAAAAAAAAAAAATTATTTATTTTTTATCATTTTCAAGTTGAGGCAACTGCCATGCCTTATTAGGCCATGATTGCATACTGCCTCCTGCTTTTTAAAACCCTGAATTCTACAAACTAAAGCAGAAAAAAGAAAATGCAATATGCATACACTTAAGTAAAATGTATTGAGAAAGCTGATATACAATATTTCTACCTTTAAAAATAAGTTAAAAAAATGGGGTCTTAATAAAGTCAAATACAAGCATTCTAGATTATTATTAAAAAAGAAAAAATTCTAATCTACAACGACATAGTTACTGGTTTGTGGAAATAATCCCCTATCAGTCACAAGCAGACTTCAGTTGGAAGGTAGATGTTGGGTTCAACATAAATGAGTTCTCGAAAGGTCTGCGACTCAGATCAACAAGTCAAAGTTAACATGTCAACTTAATATCATCCTGAGGAAGGAAAAACAACATGAGGATGTGAAATGGGATTATGAGGAAGGCAATTGTCATCCTGACATCTTGAGGATGTAATTGTCATCCTAACATAATGAGAATGTCAAGTGTCATCCTCACATCCTTAAGATGTCAATTCTTTTTAAGAAGTAAAAGGCCCATCATGCTGGGTTTGATTTACATAAGAAAGTTTGACATCCCGAGGATGTCGGCTATTTTTTTTCCAATGGATGTCAGTTAATTTTATTAATTAATATTCAAAGTTAACAACAAGGATGGATGGAAGAGAACTACCGCAGTATCCATGAAACGGGGGCATGCATGATAAGGAAGAGATGGTCTCTAAAAGATTAAGGCATGCCAAGATACAATAGGCAGTTAACAAGAGATGGCAGGTGATTGAAGGAAATTTGGTATACGAGAGAAAAGAAATGAAAAAGGAAGACAGGTGACTTATTTTCATCGTACAAATCTTCCATCAAAATACTCCTTTTCAACACCATTGAATATTGACTTGAGCACCGGATGGACCACATTGGTACCACCCCTGGTGTAGAAATCTTCTAACATAGCCTTCTCTTTTGTGTATGTAGGTTTTAGTGTTCATTGTCATTAATTGAAGAATCTCAAATCTCGACATCAACAGTTCTTAAGAGAAGAGAGTACTTAGACTTTATCAAATTCCTTGGAGGAATTCCATCAAAATTTCCAAACACTAAATTAAATTTTGTACCACACTTTAATGTAACAAGGATAAAGGTTGCTTCAACTTAGGTATCAACTGAAGTTCCAAATGTTCTATGCATTTTGCCAAAAAGAGATAGCTTCTTAAATAGTAGGTCACTAGGTGGTAGAGTAGAATGATTTGCACCATTTGTTGTCGTTGGGTTAAAGTAATAATGACAATACTAGAGTATCCATAAATATAAAGTTAGATTGGTAAAACCATATAAATGTTTACTTCAAATCACATCTTGTTGAGTGCCTCCTAAATTCATATGGCAGGTAAGAAAACACTAGCTCTAAATAACATAATGAACCAACTATAACATGGAGAAATAAACAAATGATACGAAAACAAAAAGAACTGATTTTATTAACTTTTGATAAATGTCAATTTCATTTACAGCGCTGTCCTATTTATAGAGCTATAAAGTAATTGGTGCCTAATGCACATCTAATGGCAAATTGCCATCAACTTAGCCAATTATTGGCCCATCACTAAGCAGAACTGATGATTGGAATTCATGGACATCAGTGGCTTTGTATCGGACTCATGGAAGGTCAAGTTTCACTGGCTAAAGTAAAGGCAACTTGCCATGGATTATACATGAGACACTCGATTATTTTGTAGCTCTACAGATATTGCAGTCTTTTAATTACATCAGACACTTTAAAATACAGGTATTACAGAAAACCTTGTAAGTAAGAAGCATACATACCTTGCGGGTACCAAAATATCGAACTATATTTTCATGTTCAAACTTCAAACTGACTCCAAAGATAAATATCCTGAGACAATAATAATCAATCAAAAAACAACCATCTCATCATGCAATATTAGCAATTAGAGGCAGAATAAAAGGAACCAGAAGATTAATGAGTTTCCATTAGGAGAAGACCTGCTGAAGTTGAAAAGCTCTTCATTCCCTAAGGGCTTTGATCCAGCAAAGAAACCTCCTTAACAGCGAAAATGAATCCATCTCTGCTCCAAAGAAAAAAAAAAAAAAAACAGTGTAAGAGAGGGCCAGCAAATGGTATTGTGTTTGCATTTGTAGAATAAAACTACTACTCACTCATTAATGGCATTATAGACAGCCCCAAAGGACCCCCTTCCCAAAAGATCACCCTTCCGCCAATACTTGCTTATTCTTCTACATACCCCATTATAAAAGAAAACAATGCCATCATCATCATCATCATTTGATATAGATTTTTCTCCCACTCCATCCCACGTGGAGCTAAAATCATCAACAACACACTGCCTCTTTCTTGCTTTAAACTCAGCCGACATCAATCCGGTGGCCACATTGGAAGAGCAGCATTTCTTTGTGGGTAAACTACCATTGAAAAGAGCCTCGACAATATGCTGAATAAATGATGCATCACTCCTATCAAACAAGAAGAACATATAAAAAAAGATAAATTAGAACCAAAAAAAAAAGACTAATAATTTCACAACATATATACCATCAATTTATTTGCCATATATCTCAGAAAGAAACATGAAACAAAATAATTTCGAAAAATATGAAAAATGTTTAAGATTGACACAAAATATTTGCGATCTATTAGTTTCAACTAATTGGTTTAAGAGAGAGAGGGAAAAAAAAATGACATGAGGAGAATAATAAGTTCCAAACACCACCTGGAATTAGCGTAGTTTTTGGATAAAATGGCAATAGAAATGCTTGAGCTTCGAAATTGCAACAATAAGTGATGAAGAAAGCTCATCTACCCCCGAAAATTCATCATCATCTAGGAAGGTTTTAATACCTTTCCGGTACAAGGAAGCACAGAGATGACTAGCAAAATTACAGTGAGTGTCTTCACCCCTAGAGCTAATGATCACACATAGGTCAAAGAGTTGGAACACATCATAAGTAAAGAAGAAGAAGAAGAAGAAGAAGCCATATTCTTACGATTTTGAGAACAGAGTCGATGTTATATTCTTGCAATTTTGAGAAAAGGAAGAACAAGTCAAGGGATGGATGTACCAGAGTTGGAACACATCATAGGTAAAGTGTATCCAGATTTGGTATTCTACTAATCATTGTGCTAATACCAGGCAATTGAAGACATTATATCACTTTTGATAATAATAAACCCCAGATAAAAATGAGAGAGAAATATAGGCTAGAATAGAGAGATCCTACTTTAATAAAACACAACGAATTTGATCAAAATAATTTCTATAAGAGACAATGATCACTTACTTATAGGCACTTGAAGGCCATCCAGAAAGACAGGCTGCTTCCGTGAGGGCATACTTCCATCTACGCACTTGTTCTAGATTTTTCTTAAAACGTTTCTCATGCTCAGCGAATGCAACTGCCAAACGCCCGGTCTGATACCTTACATCTGATTGACTTACCCGATAGAAAACCGGTATCACAATCTGTTTATTGGTTTCTCTGCATTCAATAGTTCCAGTTTGGCCCCAGACATGATCTTATAGACATATACTTAATAGAAAATTGAAAAAAAAAAAAAAAAGACAGGTAATACATTTTTCATACCTGTTTTTGCATTCGAGAAATTTCATAAGTACTTGCAGACACCATCTGGAAGATACAGAACTTTCCGAGAAGATGATAATGGAGATCCGAGACTCTTCAATTGTTGTGAGAAGAGCTGAGGAGATCTCATCTCCTCTTTTGAGATTGTCGTCAACGAAAGTGTTAATTTCTCTTGTCATCCAAAGCTCGGTGCAGATGGCTGATGAAACCGTAGCGGATATCTTTACCTGCGAAACTGAGTAAAACGTCATAGTTGATTTGTGGAGGACAAGCTGAAGAAGAAGAACAATAAAAGGAAGAACGCCTCGAACCCATTGATGATCAGACTGACTGTTGAGATGTGGTGACAACAAAGACACTGAGATCTAGCAGGTCGACTCTTTGCAAATATAACTTCTAAAATAATCTTTTCAAAAAAAAATAAATTAATAAATTAATCACCATAAACTGTGTTGAAGAAATTTAAGATCATTATTGTGAATTTATAAAATACTTATTTTAAGATAAAATATAAAAATTCGAAAATAGGGGCAGCGCAAGAGGCTGATTTTTAGGACCCAGAATCCTCGCATGAACCCTCTTTCTGATATCATCTTCCGGCTTTGAATTAAATAAAATAAAATATGTAGACTTGTGTGGTATTCCAACGAAACTACACGACTTTGCGCTACAGAGAAACATCTGCAGCAGACCCGGCAGGGCTATAATCATGACTTTTCATGGTAAAACCCGATGACAGCATGTTGTAATTATTAAGGCCCGTAATACTAAATTTTATATTATTTTAATATTAATATTAAATTTTTTTATATCAAATTTTTTATAATTTAATATATTTAACGTCAAAATTAATATAAATAACATCTTCAAAAAATATTTTATACATAATTTTTTAATTAATATATATTAAAAATTTAAAAATATTAAAATATATTCAATATTATACTTATTTTAAAGATATCAATTAAAATATATTTAATATTATATTTATTTTAAAGATTTTAATAAAATATTTTAAATAATATATTTTTTTAATAATTTATTATATATTTTTAATATAACACCAAATTTAATATTACACTATTGATTGATATCAAAAAGTTATTTTAAAATACAACGTTAATACCTCTGTCGAAGACTCAAATTACATTAAATTACATCAATTTGGTGCAACGTTGGAGTTGGCCTAAACTATCACCAACACCATCCACCGACCTCTATCAATTACCCTGTCCAAATCCCCATCGCACGATACTGTAATACCTTTTTTGAAATGACACACCATTCTTTAATTGCCAAAACCCCTACAGGATTTCGATAAATGACACACAGACCTTGGTGTTACATATCAGCCACAGTGTGTCCTTTACCTGTTACATTGTATTGTATCTTTATCTCTTTTTATTTTCTCAATTCAATTCTCTCTCTCTCCATTTCCCCAGGTAGAATAAAAAGAGATAATAACACTATCCTTTATTTAAAAAGAAAATGGGAAAAATGAGGTAATGCACTCATGGCTCTTGATCTATCTAAAAGATGCATCTAAATTCATTTTGTGTGGGGCACTCATGCATATCTAAAACGAATTGTTGACCGAGTCCAAGACAGTGAATATGAATATTGCAAATTAACGTAGCGCCGCTTTCTCACTTTCGCAGTTATGAAGATAGCTATCAGGACCGGTACTATATGACTCTTGCTGACGGAGGCTGCAAGTAGCGACACGTCTCGTGATTTTGCTTGCCCTGCATGTTCTTCTACAACAGCAAACATCCATTTACCATTTTACTACTTCCTGAAGGAGTTAAATGTTACTTTACCTCATGAATATGCAATAATGTCTATTTGCAATTAAAAATACATTATATTGTATCATTCCCATAAGAATGTAACCAAAAATGTTGAAAGTTTTCCGTGGTCCATTAACATTAAAAACGATTCTCATTGTAAAAGTTTTCTTTTAGTCCCCTAATCAAATTTGTAGGTTAGTTTATTAACTCTTTTAAACAGGTTTTTCTACGTGAGTCTGCTCCACAATTTACATTATATATAATTAAATCAAGCCTTATGCATGCACTCACCATGCACATTGATGGAAATAAATAGCAAAACATCATACACAATAATAATGTCGTAATTAACTATATACTAAACTAATTTATTCATTTCCTTTGGTCCACCTCAAAATCATCTAACAAAATATAAAAATAGATCACAACTTTTTTTTTCTAATTATCACTTGGAATAGAGACAACTTAAATCTGGATCATTATCAAACTAAATAAATGCTCTTTACTACTAAATCACATTGGATCGGTAGAAGATAAATCATTATCTAAAACACTCAAGGGTTATTTTTTCATATAACACTAAACGACTGGGGATAATTTGCCTCATTAGCACTAAAAAACTCAAATGAGTTTTAATAGTACAATTTCATTATTCATAAATTTTAATAACAAAATTACGTTTATTTTAAAAGCTTGAAAGGCCTACAAAAACAAGAGAAGAAAGAAACAAAACAAGGAAACAAGAACCTAAAGGTAAATGTTTTCAGGTTCGGGAATTCTTCAACCTAACCTAACCTAACTCAATAATAATTGAGTTGGGTTGGGTTGATCGGATTGGCAATTTCAATTTACTGCACATATTTAAAGTATACGCTTAAAATCATTCATGGCACTCCACAACACTAAACTACCTACTAAAATTTTCAACATTTCCTATAATCGATTAGGCAAACATGTAACAAAAGTAGAAGATAACTTAGAAAGAAAAGGAATATAAACAAGAAATAGATAATTTAAGAACATGTAATGACATATACTTACTACTAAGTACATCAACTAACATATGAAAATACAAACACGTACAGGTTCACAAAGGAACTCCAAAAAAAAAAAAAAAAGTGTTGTCACAATAATGCTACTATGTATTTAAGTACAAAAGTTTTTCCTTTAATATGCACTAAATTTAATAAAATCATTGCATAAATTTTAAGTCGTATATGTTTATTAAGTATGTAACTTAAGGATTATGCTCATTTATAACTTTAAAACATATTATGAATAACATCTTCATGTAGAAAAAAGAAATAAATAACAAAATTTAGTGTTTGCATTTTGACTATCTGAAAAGATAAAAATAATTTTATTGATTATAACTCTTCATGTTAAGACTTTATTATCATTAAAGTGTGCCTTAAAATGGACATGAATTTTTGTAAGCATATATTGTATAATCTGAAAATGAATTTCATCAGCAAATCAAAAAATTAACAAAATAGTAGTAGAACTCTTACAGTTACAGGTAAAAGAAATTTAAAAATAGTTTTGTGCTTTTGATACAGCTGTATGTATGGTATTATATATATCAACAGCCATATGTACAAAATTAATCATATTAATTATTTAATTTACAAGCTCTTCTAAATTAAAAAAATGGAAGTATCATATTTTTTTTCCCAAAAGACAGCATAACCAAACAAAATAACCGAATAAAATGTGAAAATACTTATAAATAATAATATTTCAGAACTCGCTAGTGTCTAAAAAAAGTCAAAAATTCTGACTTGGTCATAAAAAATAAAATGTATAATATAAATATTGTTTTCATCTATTAGACTTGTAAGTTGTACCTAAAACCACCAAAAAAAAAAAAATCTATTTAATATCTACCTTTTGAAAATTATTTAACTTATATATATGTGTGTGTGTGTGGAGATAAGGAGATTAATACTTAAAATATATGACATCATAAGATCAAAATTAAAACACTAACCAAAACTTATTTAAATTTATTTTCAAAAAAAAAAATTGTTTAAATTTAATCAATAAAATATCTTTTGTCACTTGTTTTTTTTTTAAGTTATTAGATGTTATAATGTTTTAATTTTGAATCAACAATTGAATATTTATATGTTTTAATTTTGGGTCAAATTATTCCAAATTACCAACCATTAAGGTTTAAGAGCATTTTGGATATTTTATCAATGATCTTAGGGGTGATAGTGTATCCATCCGAGTGTATGTAATCTAAACCTCAAGCGGGTCAATGTAATTTCCCCTTCTAAATATAAAATGAAAAGCTACAAAGTGTTTAAATTAATTTCTAAAATAAATAAAACTATATAGAATTATATTAAATAAAATTTTTATTAATTATTTAATTTTAAATTGATCTAGGAAAATATCACTTTTAAAATTACTTTAATTGAATATATTAAATCATTTATATACATTATTTAATCAAATTAAAAAAATTAAAAAAAAAAAACATGGGTGCAACTAAAATTCCACCTTGCTTCAAGAAAAATAAATTAACCCCACTCTTTATGGTGGAATTATTTGTTTGTATGGAACTCAATTTTATCCAATCCCACCGAACACAAACAAGTGATGATTAAACTGGGACTAAGAAGTGCTTGAATTGAGATTAAACAATTTTTTGTTTGCTTGGTTTTCGTTATGAATCATCTGGTTTTCGACCTTGAGCTTCCTTAGTCGTTCTCCATACAATGTCATTTATTGCATCAACACGTTAAGCCTAGCTTTCGTGGATTGTTCTGAATGATCTCCTAACATCGTGACACATCAAATTGTCAATCAATTTGATCTATGCTAGAACAGATTACTAAGATCACTTGTCAATATTTCTCCCGCAGACAGCGCCAAACTGTAGTGGGTCAAACTTTAGAGCATTGATTGTTGACTTGATCTTAGCAACTTATATCCTGCACACAACAAACAAGAAATAGCAGAGGTAACTTTGACATTGGTGTTATGCTAGTCGAAAGCGCTCTAACGTTCAAGTTAGTAATGGGATCAAAATAAGTGATAAATAAGTAAAAGGATTTAAAATGCATCGTTCGACAAGTTCGACCTTAGTAAAGGTATTATATGGCTATATATGATGGTAGTAAATGTCGACCGTAGGATTGCAGTCAACAATGTGGGTCACAAAGGCTATATTTGGGCTTGGTCAGGTGTGGTTAGATGGGGAGAGATGGATGGATCTCTTGATCAAAGGAAAAGTGCAATGGTTGAAATGACTTTTTTTGGATGAAAGTAAATTTGTAGAGAGATTTCTGTGTCCCTTATATTCTGCACACAACTATTTATATATGGGACATACTAGTCACTCTTTAAAGTCAAGATACGTTTGCCACAATTACTATAACATTTGATACCGTATCCATTCCACCATTACTCCCCTTTATAGTGATTGTTTCAGTCAATCCCCATAAATCACCATGTATTGGGCTCATAACGCATTATCATAAAGTCCTTATTGAAATTCTCCATTGGGACTTTATTGAAATCACCCTTGAATCTGCCTCACTTGAGCCGCACAAGACTCTCTCACTTGACACTTACAAACTCTAAAATGAAAAATGAAATGATGATTTTTGTCTGACAACTTATACTATTTATAGGCTTCAAATTGGACTTCCACGTAATTTTCAAGTGACAAAAGAGATATTTTGAAGATAAAATTGATCTTCGCATTAATTTAGATGTATGTGCATGTCACATGAACTCTGCATATTCTAAAAGCCCGATACAATGCAAGTAGAGGCGCAGCTTCAAAACATGCGCGAATACCCAGCGACTTATGATTTCTTGTCACTTCCCCAGACTATAACCCACGTTCAGTGCTCCTTGTCGATGCTGCAAATTGGTGCAACTTCTAACTCTTTATCACAAGTTGTGTCTTTATCCTTAAGTTTCTATCATTATCTTCACCCGAATTCGATCTCTATCTTCAACAAATCTTTCCTTAATCATTTCAAAATTCGATCCTATATCGAATTCTCTCAGATAAACTTTTAATCCTAATTAAACTCTTCTAGATAATCTTCAATTCTACCTTTGTAATTAAAGGATGTTGGTTCGAACTGAAATTCCTAAAAAAACACAAATAAACCCAGCTTTTCATCTAAAATTTCAAATTTCCCCATATTTTCTCTAAATCTATACAAAATCTTAGAAATCATTAGAAATACTAGAAATAATATGAGTTTTCATCACAAAGCTTTTATAAGAATAAATCTATATCTTTGTCATTGTTCTCAAGTGTTTTATATATGTTTTTTTAGTGTTTTTAAGGAAATAAACCTCTAAATAGTGTGTATGCTTAATTAAAAAGGATTCAATGTGAAATCAATTCAAAAAAGTGTTAGGTTTAGGTTTTATGAAAAAAGTGATATAATCATGAATTTTCGAGCTTGATGGATAAGTTAAATTGTGAGAGCTCATGTGGAGTCATCGATTTGAGTTATGTGAGCTAGAACCTATCAAATTAAAGCTATGGATATCTAGTTTCCGTAGCAACTAACAATTTATAAATTAGAGGTCTGTAGAGAAAGATATGATCATTTTAGTGAGCAAGGGTTAGAGTTTGTATGCATATTTGCGCACTTACTCACCAACCTACGCGTCAACAAGCGTGGCCTTACCATCCAAACACGCAGACCAACACATTTACACACCAAGTAGTGTGCCACTAAGTGCCACACATTACCATACGTGTGAGAGAGCTTAAAAAGAGGACAATGTTGACATTTCACTCATCATTTCATGCCCTAGCCTCTTAGAGACTATAAATAAGTCCTTAAATGTTGAAAAGCATAAGCTTTTAGAGGCAGAGCGGCCCTAGGGCTCTAACAACAAGTTTTTTCCATCATTTCCAACCCAAGGGGAGCAAAAATCACTTTAATTGCACATCATTTCAACAAAGAGAAGAGCTAAGGAGGAAGTTCCACCTTTTAAGTGAATGAGAAGCACTCTTAAGAAGGAGATAGCTTCACACCAACCCCATAAGCTTACTTACTTTCTCTTGTTTATGTTATTTGTTGAAATGTTGTTGATGCATTCTATGGGTTATTTTTCCTTTATATTCATGAACTAATTTGTTGTCTAGGATTGCAAAACTGTGTAGCTTGACTTATTATTTATCATTAAAACTTATTTTCCCCATTATAGTCTTATACTCTGATTGTGCGTAATGCTCTTAAATTAATTGATCACTATTTAGAAGAATTAGTAACCATATTGAACTTAGAAAAGGGATATTTGTGTTTAGACCCTAATTAGAGTGACATACGTAGCATGGATAAGAATATACTTGTGTTGTTTGTGCAATCATCATTGAGTAATCTAAACTTAATGAACTCGACTTTGTAGATCCACATAGGAATATAGTGGGTTAGTTGAGCTTGAGCATATCCACTTGACTATCAAAAGAGGCATGTGGATAAATACCTATCACTTGATTGAGGATTAGATGGAGATAGAGTGAAAATAGTGGACAATTAGGTTGGGTGAATTAGTGAGATGAAGTTGCAATCCTAGAGCTCCTACTCCATTAGTTTAGTTCTTTAATTTTAGTTATTGATACTAGTTTTAGTGCTCATAAATTCATTTCTCATTTTCGATAGTTGTTTTAACATAATTTTAGTACTTAGTAAGTTGATCAAATCTTTCTGGGAACGATACTTTACTTCATTACTATATTACTTATAGATCGTGTATATTTGCACGGATTCTCATGTGTGTGTCTTGTGAACCTGGCATACACCTAGAAATTAGCCATCAAGTTTTTGGTGTTGTTGCCGAGGATTGAATGCCAATTTTTGTGGACACTAATACCAATACTAATCAAGGTTTCCCTAATGCAAACATTTTTTCTATTTCATTTTAATTTTGTTTTTGAGTTTTTATTTTTATTTTTGGGAAATGGATTACAGGAACAGTGATTCAATCAAAGTGAGATGAACACCTTCCAAGACGCATTTATGGGATATGATGAGAGTGGGTGAATTGGTCAATCAAGTTTCATATGGGGTGAAGATCCAACTCAAGCTTTATAAATGTATTCATCGTCTCCACTGCACTTTCAAGACCAACATCAATAGGTTTGTATTCCTCCACAAGAGACGAAACTCTCATTGGACAATATATTGATGCACTACTTGTCCCGGACTAACACTTTAATGCAAGAATAACTAGCATCAATTTAATGCCAGTAGTCTATACACGTTCAGTATTTTTTTAGACTGCAAATCATAAGTTGCTAAGTTGCAATTTGGTTAGTTAATTTCCTCCAAAGATTAGAGTTCTAATTGAAGGGAAAAAACAACAATTGTTTTATAAAATAAAGATTTGTGGAACATTGAATTTAATTTTTTTAAAAAAAAAACTCAAGAACCTTAGATCCATAAAACAATGAAATAAAATAATAAAACTAAATTAAAGATAAAATCTTATACCTTTTATATTGATCTCTGTGGATTGCTCATCACCTAGCCTTCCTTGATATGTCTCTACACCAAGAAACAAGTGAGTGGACACAATTATATAGAATTGTGCTCACTTTCTATTGATTTCTTTTCTCAAAAGAACAAATAGTGTTTGTAAGAGGTGAGAATAGATTTTGGTTTTTCTTTAGAAAGCAAATTTTTTTTATGTTTCAAAGAACGTAAAGTAAAACCAAAAATACAACTTCTGTTAGGAAAAGAAGACTATTTCTTTTCTATTTATAGGCAACCAATTAGGGTTTTAATTAATTAAAATTAATATTTAACCCCAAGTTTATTAAAATTAAACTTTTGCCCATATAACATAATTAATTCAAAATTAATTCATGTTATATTGTGTAATCATACTTGTGACCTATAATTAATTCATAATTCATTTATACCCGGTTACAACTAAAAATTGAATTCAAGACTTCTTATAAAATTAATTGAATAATTATTCATTCATAATTAATAATTAACTAATTAATAACTTGAATAATCAATATTATTCAAATACCAAGTGAACACATATTTTGCTACTTATGTAACAAATATAATTGGATGATCCAATTACGATATTCTATATACACGTTTCTTATAGTGAAATGAGCTATCAAGGGGACCCAATGGACCTACAGTTTAAAGCTCTAATAATATCAAAATTATTAATTAAACTCTTTAATTAAATAATTCACTATTATTAATCTTAGAGTTACTCCACTAAAAACCTAAGATTGCACTCTCAAAACTGTAGATGTTTTTATACAATCTGAAATTTTTAGTGTCCATTGATATAATCACTACATATGATTTAATTATCCACAAATAGTTCATAATCAGAGCTAGGTCAGAATGTCCGTTATACCTCTCTAATTATATCTTGATCCTTAAGTACCATTGATTTTCTAATAAACAATATATTTATAACAACTTAGGAATTTATTTTTCTATTTATTTATGAACAGAAAGTTGAGCGTTCTTATTGTTCAAGACCTAAATCAACCCTTAAGAGAACTATTTCTCAACTTCTTGCAAAAAGGAATGGATTCCACTATTGTATAGAATATTCCCAGCTACTTACTAAATCATATCCCCAAAGTACGAAGTTATTGATCGAGCATCTATATCGATCTCACTCATGTAAATCAAATGACATAACTCAATAAGCAGGAGTCCATAATACACTCAGAATTAAGATCAATTCATATATGATCAACTAGTCGATAAATATAAATCTCTAAGTTTAACGGATATTAATTAGAGACTCATGTTCATCGTGGTCTAGTCCTATATAATCTTTATTATATAAGGTGCCTCTATTTTCATGTCACTACATGAATAACCTCGGATAAAACTATTGTACCGAATACAAAATGGACCGCAACTGTAGATTTACCACAAACAAAGTACCCAACTTCGTTTGCTTTCTACGGACTCTTTAGATTACTTCTCTCAAACTAAATCCGTTTGTATATAACACTTATATACTTAGTTTGAAAATACATCAGTAATCAAGGATGTTTCTCATGATATATATAATTTTTACAAAATATATAAATTGAATAAAATAAATACTTTATTATTATTTATTAAAACCGTTTACATAATTACAAGCTCTTAGGACACAAAACCCAATACTAATAATTGTAGAGAATAATTAGTTAATTTCAATTTTAATTTACTTCTTACAAAGATAATTGGATTTCATTGGATTTGTTAGAATTGAGTAGGACAGATAATTATTCATACACAATAAGCTATAGTACTTCTTTTCTTTTCTTTTTGAAAGATAGTATTTGTTAATATATTTAATAAAAAATTATTCCTACATGTAAATTTATAGTGGATGATTTTATATATCAAAGTGAATTATTATCCCAATAATGCGTTTCTACTTTAACTTATAATGATTAGTTTTCGTTTGGTCATGTGGAAGAAAAAATAAAAACAAACAATCCCGACATGTCGATGATCTTATTTTAAAATAAAAAAAATTACAATCTATGTTAATTTCCTTTTAAAATCTTTGAACCTCAATAATTATTAATTTTTGACATAAATACTTTGCTAGGTATGAAAATATAATGAATTTAGCATGAAAATTATATTCCACACAAGAAGCCAAGAAAAGAAATTAAAATAAGAATATGAGAACCCAATCATCAATATATTATATCTAGAGAAAATTACCTTCAATCCTGTTTTAACCATTGCAGAATCTTTTTTATCTCAATAACTAATAGTTTAATTGTTTATGAGCACATTGACTATAAAAACATCCGGATGCCCCATTTTTATTTATTGTGTATAAGTGTATTTTGCATTATATAAAATAATTATATTTTATACACTGTAAATAATTAACAAAGTGAGAAATATTAATAAAATAAAAGTTTGAAACTTTTTAAAAAATTTGGAAAACCCAAGATGATTGTGTAAATATTTTACACGATGTGAAATACAAATATTAATATTTTTCAGCATTCAATATTTTTTATAATATGAAATACAAATATTTCTTTCTTTTTTGAAACTAAATATAAATATTTCACACAATGCGAAATATCAAAAACCTATTAAAAAATTGTATTTCACACTGTGTAATTAATTTATAAAGGGTGAAATACAGTTTCAGAATACTAAAAAAAATTGCACATAGTTAGGGGTTGTTTTGTAATTATTGGAGTAGTGAATGAAAAATGATAATAAAAATGAATACAAACAATCCAACAATTAGTTGTTGAGTAATATATATATATATATATATATATATATATATGTTATGAAGGATAATGATGAAGGATAAAAGACGGGTTTTCAAATTTTGCTTCTGGAGTATTATGCGTACACGTTAAGTGTTTGTTTAACAATAGCAAACCAGAGTTCCATTCTAAAATTTAGGGTATGTGATAACAAAAGAACTTTTACAAGAAATTATAGATTGTATTGGGGCTTTCAGCTTTGATAGCAGAACCCAAATCAATTTTCTATCTAAAATTTTCACAGTATGTGATAACAATTTTTTTTTTTTTTACAAGAAATTGTAAATGATATTTGGGTTTTTTGTTTTCTTTCTTTTAAGGATTATGGTATTTGGGTTTTGTTATAATGTTGTCTGTTAAATTTAATTGATAAAAATGAGGAGTGTATTTTGGTCAATAAAAGGGGTGACAATAGCACCGGTATTTACAAGGAGGTGGCATAGGCCACTCAAAATAGTGAGAGTAGCGTGTTTGCACCCTACTAAACAGTAGGTTTCGTAAATACATCCTCATTTAATTATGATTCACATAATGGAATAAATTTACAACAAATGTGTATATATAGTTTTAAAGGGGTACATGTAATAGCCCAAATCTGACAACAAGGAACTAGGATATTACGGTCAAACTATATCTTAAAAACAAATTTCAAATAGAAATCTTATTCCAACTTTGAAATAAATCAATAACAATATCCAAGTATAATCTCCTAAAGAAAATTTTTAAAATTAAATTCTAAAACAAAATACGGCTTTAGTAAATTCCAATCCTTATAAACTCTGAAACTAAATACAAGGAGTTGCATTAACTAATACCAAAGTCTCATATTCAGATGAACTCTAAGTTCTAACACTCAACGTGTACAAATATATTTCTACTCTGCAAAATGGTAGATATGAGGGGATGAGTCGTCAACTCGATAAGTAAATTCATACATGTTATACCCATTTCCTGGATCGGCCCAAATGGACCAACACAGGCCTTGCTAACTTGAATAGAAGCAAGGGCCCAGAAGGCCCAAGGTTGGAGCCAGCGGTTGCAAGCCCAGCTCGTGAGGCCATACAGGTCGCAAGCCAACAACAGTTCCAGAGCGCCTCCTGCCCGTACATTCAGCTCGTGGAGCTCGCGAGGTCGCACAGGTCGCGAGCTCGCGAGAACCTCCAGACCGTCTTGTCTCATCTCCTGGTCGCATTGGCTCTCCTCCGGTATGCACCACCTGGCTGATTGGAAGGCTTATCCTGGGGATACCGTGTATAGCAAGTTGTCAGAATTACCAACCCTCATGATTCCCCGCCGGAAACTGTCTGCACAACTACCCAGAAACATTTAATGAAGCAAAGGTCTCTTCAGGTATATTAAATGCAGACTCGTGCAGGAAGAAAATCATCATTACCTTTACAATTAATGCAGCATGACAATGTCAGGATTAGTTAAAACTAGCCGTTGCCAGTAACGTGTATAACTTCCTTTTGTATTTTCTATTGTCATCTCCCCCTCCTCTATAAAGGTGGGAGACATTTTTACTGTACCGATAAGTGAGATATACTAGAGAACTGTCACTCTGCCGGAATAACCCCAGAGTGGCCGTGGACGTAGGTGCAGTCACCGAACCACGTAAAAATCCTTGTGTTTTTTCTCTCTTTTCTCTTTAATTCCTCGTCGATCACCTCATTAAATCCATCCAACCACCAGGACCGACATTCTTTCACCTGGATTAATTACCACCAACCTTGAACTTCATTAATTGCCCATTTATTACCCTTCCATCAGTACGACCAGAACCTTTAATTACCAAGCTCGCCGTCTGGGCCCCAGAATCTCTGGTTGACCGTTTCCGAACGTCAACATCTTTTGGCGCTAGAAGGAGGGCCCAACAGCGACCTGGTAATCTCCATTCAGTTACTATTTCACATTCACCTATATTTGTCTACCATGGCTAGGATCAAGGCAACGAGGAGTGTCGGAGTGGCAGAGGAGCGGCGTGAAATTCGAGAAGAACAGAGCGCCTCGCCTTCAGGAAACGAAGTCGCTCAGGAATGGCAGCAGCGCCAGCGAGCTCTAGAAGATACAGTAAGGGAGTTGACGACGACAGTGAGGGCGTTGATGGAAGTCCAAGCCCGCACGGTGCAAAGACAGGTGGAAGTTGCACCGCCAGGCAGAGCTCGCCATCGACCTTCAGAAGAAATCCTAACCCCGGAAGGAATAGCTGCCAGGGAAAGGTCACGGACCGAAGGATCAGCTCGCTCCTCAAACTTACACCCAAGGAGAGCTAGGGGGCGGAACCAAGAGCGGGAGATCTCACCTCGCCAGAACGAGATAAGGGCAAGGGCGAGCATCGAGGGCGCCAGGCGCGAAGAGGGTAGTCGTGGGCCAGAACGAGTCCGCGGATACCGTGCAGGTTATGAGCCCGAGCCGCAGAGGGCCCCCAGACGCATAGAAGCTTTCGGCGAAGAGGGCAGGTCGCAGAACCGTCACTTTGGGGAGCAGGAAAGTACCAGTAGATGGAACCCCAGTCGGCGATCTTTGACCCAGGATCCAATAGTAGAGGAGTTGTTACAGAGGGTCCAGCAATTAGAAGCTCGACCTGGAGGCCAGACCGGGGAAGAGCGGGAGAATCGCAGGGTACCATTTACCCGGGAGATCGAGACAGTACCCTTACCAGCGAAGTTTAAACTCCCCAATATCCCTCCGTACGGCGGCAGGACAGATCCTTACGACCATCTGGACGCTTTCAACGTACAGATGGATCTTCAGACAGATGACCCGCTGGTAAAGTGTCGAGTATTCCCAGCTACTCTAGGGGATGCTCCGCGAGCTTGGTTCAAAGGCCTTCCAGCCCGCAGCATCGGGAGCTGGAGAGAATGTCAGAAGAGGTTCCTAGACCAATATAAGGCCTTGAGGAAGCAGCTCGCGCCTGCCTGTCACCTCGCTACCATTTTCCAGAGGCAGAACGAATCCCTGAAGGATTATATCACTCGATTCAGAGAAGAGGTGAGTAATGTGGAAACGCCCTCTGACGAGAGTATTTTAACAGCTATTTCTGTAGGGCTCAGGAAGGACGGGAAGCTGTATGAAAGCATTTACAAATCCCCAGTGAAGGATCTGAGAGAGTTTTACGAAAGGGCTGCTAAAGAAATCAGATGGGAAGAAGCCTTCGGGGCTAAGAAACCCGGCGGTCAGCGGGGTGAAGCGAGCGGTTCCCACCGCGAGAAGAGAAAGAACCATGGTGGTGACAAGCCGGGGGAGCCGAGACACCAGACCGCCAATGTTGTGGTGAAGCGAGCTAGACCAGGGCCGAGGGTGGAGCGACCCCGGCGTCCAAGCCGATATGAAAGCTATAGTGTGTTGTCGGACAGGCAAGACAGGATCTTCGCCGCCGAAAGAAACAGGGAGAATTTCGGGAAGCCACCCCCGACTGGACCCCCTAATCGACGTCGGGACCCGAGGAAATACTGTGCCTACCATAATGAGAACGGGCACAATACCTCAGACTGCTGGCAGTTGAAAGATGCCATTGAAGAACTCATACGGCGAGGCCGCCTGGGAGAGTATGTAGTACAGCCCGCTGGCAGGCGACCTCAGCACCAACGACCTCAGGGACAAAACCAGCAGCCCGAGCAACAGCAGCCTCAGCGAGCTCAGGAGCCCGAGCGCGAGCCCGCTGTAAGAACAATCTTTACCATTTATGGTGGGCCTCATATGGCAGGTACATCAAACAGGTCGCACCAGAGGTACGTGCGAGAAGCCAACCATACCCTACTGGCAGAATATGGGGGAGTCGAAGGACCCACCAAAAGGGCAAAAGCGTCCTCAGACAGTATTGTATTCACGGAGGAGGACGAGAAGGGAGTACGCTGGCCCCACAACGATGCGATTGTAATTAGGGCCCAGATCAGTAACGTCGAAGTACGAAGGGTAATGATAGACACTGGCAGCTCAGTCAATGTGATGTATAAAGACTGCTATGACCTGATGGGGTTAGGGACGGAGCAGTTAACACCTTCACCAGAGCCCCTCTACGGATTCACAGGAGACGCAGTGATACCGATAGGCCAGATCAAATTACCTCTCACCCTCGGAGAACCAGGCCGGCAAGCTACTGTTCTTACAGACTTCCTGATCATCAATAGTCCCTCAGCATACAACGCGGTCTTGGGGCGACCTTCGATGAACGAGCTAAATGTGGTCACCTCCACTAGATCACTGACAGTCAAGTTCCCAACCCCCAACGGAGTAGGCTGTGTCAAGGGAGAACAACAGTTGGCCAGGCGATGCTATGAAGATGCGGTGAAGATGGGAGTTCGAGGAAGGAAAGTAAACGTGGTCTCGGGTGGCCAACCACGAGTTATCTCTGAAGCCGGGGTGAGCGACGACCTCGACCCTCGCGAGGTGGATGCAGACAGGGCCACAGGACCTATTGAAGAGCTAGAAGATGTGCGGGTCAGTGAAGTAGACTCGGAGAGATGTGTGAAGGTAGGAAGAGACCTGCTACCAGAAGTGAAGACTGAGCTCATAGAATTTCTAAAGATGAACCTTGACGTCTTTGCTTGGAACCACGAAGACATGGTGGGGATAGATCCTGATGTTATGTGCCACAGACTGAACATAGATCCCCAGCACAGGCCAGTCCGCCAGAAGAGGAGGCCAATGACCCCGGAACGTTATGCAGCTCTGAAGGAGGAGGTCGAGAAGCTTCATCAGGGAGGCCCGTTATCCTGTTTGGGTCGCAAATCCAGTCCTCGTGAAGAAGAAAAGTGGGAAGTGGAGGACTTGCATTGACTTCACCGACCTGAACAAGGCTTGCCCGAAAGATAGCTTCCCATTACCCATGATTGATCAGCTGGTAGATGCGACAGCCGGGCACCAACTCCTGAGTTTCATGGACGCCTACTCGGGATACAACCAAATCCCCATGAGCCCGCGGGACGAAGAGCACACCTCTTTTGTCACTGATAGGGGGTTATACTGTTACAGGGTGATGCCATTTGGGCTGAAGAACGCAGGAGCCACCTACCAGCGACTGGTCAACGCCATGTTCCAGGACCAAATTGGGAGGACCATGGAAGTATATGTAGATGACATGCTGGTAAAGTCCCAGAAAGCAGCAGATCATGTTCGCGACCTGGATGAGACATTCAAAGTCCTCAGAAATTATCGGATGAAGTTAAACCCCCTGAAGTGTGCCTTTGGGGTAGCATCTGGTAAGTTCCTTGGATTTATGGTAAATAGCAGAGGGATAGAGGCCAACCCGGAGAAGATCAGGGCGCTTGTGGAAATGAGGTCGCCCTCTAAAATCAAGGATGTGCAAAGTCTCAACGGGCAGGTCGCGGCTCTCAACCGGTTTATCTCGAAAGCTACTGACAAGTGTGTGCCATTCTTTGAAGCTATAAAGAAGTCCAGAAACTTTGAATGGAATGAGCATTGCGAAGAAGCATTTCAGAGGCTGAAGGAGTACATAGGCCAGGCCCCCCTCCTGTCCAAGCCAAAGGATGGGGAGAAGCTATTCCTGTACTTGGGCGTTTCTGAACACGCTCTGAGCGCGGCCTTGGTGAGGGAAGAGGAGAAGACGCAGCTGCCCGTATATTACATCAGTAAAAGGCTGGTTGATGCGGAAACCCGATATTCACAAATGGAGAAGCTCGCATACTGCTTGGTAACCGCCTCCAGGAAGCTACGTCCCTACTTCCAAGCTCATCAGATCGAGGTTCTCACTCAGTACCCTCTCAGGCAAGTCCTTCAGAAAGCAGACACTTCAGGCAGGCTCCTCAAGTGGGCCATCGAGCTCGCTCAGTTCGACATAGAGTTTCGGCCTAGAACGGCGTTCAAGGCCCAGACACTTGCAGATTTTATTGTGGAATTCACAGGGCCAATACCGGAGCAGGGGAGTTAGCCGGTGATCAAACTTGGGAGCTTTATGTGGATGGATCCTCTAACGAGCAAAGCTCAGGAGCTGGAATAATGCTGGTCAGTCCAGAAGGCCACAAGATCCTGAGTGCCTTAAGGTTTGGATTCCGAGCTACCAATAATGAGGCCGAGTATGAGGCATTGCTTGCCGGACTTCGCCTGGCAAAGGAGGTACGAGCTGAGCAGGTAAAGGTCTTCAGTGATTCTCAGCTTATTGTTTGCCATGTCAGGGGAGAATATCAGACCAAGGGAAGGAGGATGTCGAAATACTTCCAAAAGGTTAAGGAGTTACTGGGGGCTTTCAAGGGGTTTGAAGTGAACCAGATCCCCAGGGCACAGAACTTTAATGCAGACGCCCTGGCCCGCTTAGCGACCTCCCAAGATGCAGATCTCCTTGAATCTATCCCTGTGGAATTCCTACCAGCTCCGAGCATCGAGGACGAAGATGCAATGATAATCATACAGGTTCGGCCTAACTCCTGGATGAGTCCGTTATTGGGTTACTTGCAGGAAGGGAAGCTGCCAGAGAACAAGCTGGAAGCTCGCCGCATACGAGCTAGAGCAGCCCGATACTGTATTTATGACGACAGATTGTACAAGAAGAGGTTCTCAACCCCGCTACTGCGATGTATAGATGATGAGGACTGTGAGGTGGTGCTGAATGATATTCACGTAGGTCATTGTGGGAACCACGCAGGAGCATTATCCTTGGCCCAGAAGGCCCTTAGACAGGGGTTCTACTGGCCAACTATGAAGCAAGATGCCTTGGATCTGGTGAAAAAGTGTGATAAGTGCCAGAGATTTGCTAAGGTCCCGCGAGCTCCACCATCCTACCTCCAACAAATGGTAAGTCCATGGCCTTTCGCAATCTGGGGGATGGACCTCATCGGACCCTTGCCCACAACTCGAGGAAGTTGCAGGCATGCTGTGGTCGCTGTGGACTACTTTACCAAATGGGCCGAAGCTAAGGAGCTGGCAGAAATCTCCACAACGAAGATAGAAAAGTTTGTGTGGGACAACATCATCTGCAGGTTCGGGATCCCTCAGCAGCTCGTCACGGACAATGGGACTCAGTTCACCAGCGAGCAATTCATAGACTTCTGCAATGAGCTCGGAATCGTGAAGAGCTTCTCGGCTGTAGACCATCCTCAGGCCAATGGTCAGGTCGAGGCTGTAAACAAGATCATCAAGCAGACTTTAAAGACCAGGCTAGAGGCAAGAAAGGGGGCTTGGGCTGACGAGCTACAGAAAGTCCTCTGGGCATACAGGACCACAGTCCGTAACTCGACGGGTGAAACCCCATTTTCCATGGTATATGGAACGGAGGCCATGATACCGGCAGAATTTGAAGTCACCAGCCAGCGAAGGGCCTCGTTCCGACCTAAAGACAATGACCAGCTGCTCACGGCCAGTTTAGACTTAGCCGAGGAAGCAAGAGAGACAGCTCGCTGAGGGTGGCGGTGTACCAGCAGAGAGTTGCCAGGTATTATAACAAGAAGGTGCGAGCTCGAAGCTACAAAGCCGGGGACCTCGTTCTCAAGTTAGTCCTCCCCGGGGCTCGCAAGGCAAGCGATGGGGTGCTCGGGCCCAACTGGGAGGGACCGTACCTCATCAAGCAGAATCTGAAGAATGGAGCCTATCACTTGG
Organism: Litchi chinensis; assembly: GCA_019925255.1. Classification (NCBI taxonomy): domain Eukaryota; kingdom Viridiplantae; phylum Streptophyta; class Magnoliopsida; order Sapindales; family Sapindaceae; genus Litchi; species Litchi chinensis. Next base: position 22,778,031 of record CM034471.1, read on the forward strand.
CCAGCATGGATGGATCAGAGTTACCCCGAGCCTGGAACGCTGAACACTTGCGGTCGTACTACACCTGAGAACTAAAGTAGACTGGTTGAACCAGCAAATGTACATGCTAAAAAGAGCAAAGCTAATGAAATCTCTTTCTCAAGAAATCGAGCTGCGATCTATCATCATATATGCCTATGTATATATATATATATTATATTATTCTTTAAAGATATCTGTGCAAAAATCCAAGGAATCATTCGTGATTAAAATGCTCGCATAGAACCGCTGGCCAAAGCTGTGAGCATGTTCCGGCAATAAGAGCCTATAAAAAAGCCTCAATCGAGGATACCTCATCAGTTGATGCTCGACTTACCCATATTATCCTCACTAGCGGAGGTTTACGTAGACAAATATCAAGTTTACTTCTTAGTTCGCAGCCGCTATGTCCCGCGACCTCGCGGGAGGGGGTAAGGCCACGCCTCTCAAATATAAAGATGCCCACAATCTCGCGAATCATTGTCCCGCGACCTCGCGGGAGGGGGTAAGGCCACGCCTCTCAAATATAAAGATGCCCGCGACCTCGCGAATCATTGCCCCGCGACCTCGCGGGAGGGGGTAAGGCCACGCCTCTCAAATATAAAGATGCCCGCGACCTCGCGAATCATTGCCCCGCGACCTCGCGGGAGGGGGTAAGGCCACGCCTCTCAAATATAAAGATGCTCGTGATCTCGCGAATCATTGCCCAGCGACCTCGCGGGAGGGGGTAAGGCCACGCCTCTCAAATATAAAGATGCCCGCGACCTCGCGAATCATTGTCCCGCGACCTCGCGGGAGGGGGTAAGGCCACGCCTCTCAAATATAAAGCTGCCCGTGCACTCGCGAAAAGGGCTCACCCTTGAACTACGAGTGCTGCCACAGGCTGGAACCTCAAAGTTTGGGAAAATGCTACCGTCAAGCGCACTCAACGTCATTGAAATATATGGGTTAAGGAAATTCCGAGCCCCTCACTAACTGTAAGCTCCTGCCAATCCTTTAAGGTTTGTCCAACTGTGTTACATGCAGGATCAAGTACTTTGCTTAACCGAGCTATCTGCCGAATTCAAATCCTTACGAGCTAATGAATTATTATAATCGCTAACTGCAGTTAGCAAGTTCGTAAGTTAGCATGATTTTCATGATTGTGATTTACTTAACAAATTTTAATACTTGTAATGGTGTGTTTATTGTCTGCTAGTTGCCCATCATATAAGTAAAGTATGCATATCTATACTTGGACAAAATATTGAAATTGTGCAGGAAATCCAATATTATAATTCCGAGCTTCGAGCTCGTTGTTTGAGTTCCAACAAATGAAAAAATTACAAGGAATGAAACAGACAAACAAAATTAAAATGCCCTAGACACCAGCTGGTTCGTCTGAGGGAGCAAGATCAACGGGGGCTTCTACTGGGGACTCTGCCTCAGGGACGGGCTCAGGAGCTGGTAAATCAGGAAGGGCCTCTACTGGGGGCTCTGGCATTGGAGGACCCTCTAAAGCTGGAGGTACCTCGGGGACCTGTTCTGGCAAAGGGATTGGGACAGCAGATGGATCAACTGGAGGGGCAGAGGAAGTATTCGCGTGTTGCGCGCCCTCAGCACCTGCCGTGAGCTCCACGAACTCCCGGATCATTTGGACCCCGGCTGACCCAAAGAAGGAGTAGTCCAAGTCCGGGTAGCGCTCCCACATGCTGAACAGGAATGCCCTCTCGACCTCTTCCTCGACCCTGTCCCGCTCCTGAGCCAACTTGGCCTCGATGCCCGCCTCGATCTGAGCCAGCTTCCCCCTGTCTGAGCCAGTTTCGCTTCTACTTCAGCCCGCTTCTCCTCGGCCCTCGCGAGCTTCCCTTTGGCTGCAGCCAAGTCCCACTGATGCTGACTTACTTTATCCTCAGCAACCTGTACCTTTACCTTTGCAGCACTTAGCTCGCCTTTCAGCTGCTTTAGTTCGCTGTGGGCCTTGGTGACTTCAGAGGTAGCGGCCTCCCTGCGAGCAGTCTCTTGTGACAGGGCCGCGTCAGCATCTCTAAGCTTGGCAGAAAGCTCTCCATGTTCCTTTTGGAGGAGATTGACTTCATCCTGCAGTATTCTCCTCTCCTTCTCGAACTGTACCTGGGACACCCTAAAGGCCTCCCTCTCGCCAAGCTGACTATCTACCTCCCTCATCAGCTTCACAGACGCCATACCAAGCTAAAAAAGCAGAAGAGATGGTAAAAGATCTTTTAAAAAGAAGAAAGTCAAAGTATAGAGGGGTGTGAACCTTACCAACGCAGCATGACGAGCTACATAGCCTACGAGGTGTCGGCCTGTAAGCTCAGCTCTCTGCAGCTTCGGGTTGCGCCTTCCCATTACTCCGGGCACGAGCTCCATGAAGCTGTTTAGGTACTCCATCTCCTTTGCCGCCTCAGAGCGGAGCTCGGAGTCTGTCTGTTCCCCCATCACTGGCCTCGCAGGACATCCAGGTGCCTCAGTGCCCGGCTCCCTGCCAATAACAACCGCCCCGGCCTTACGCACCTCGATGGCACCCTTCTGCTTTGGAGCTGGGGGCCCAGCTATGGCCTTCCCTTTCTTTTTCCTGATCAAGGCCTCAGGCTCCGACTCCTCAAGTGAGCCCGCCTCGATAGAGACCTCGGCCCTCTTTGCTGGGGAAGGACTTTGCCCTCCAGATGAGGCAGCCCGCTTTTGAGGAGTCGCAGCTGACTGGTTGGAGAAGAAGCGGCTGCAGCAGGTTGAGAGGGCGCTCTTTGTGAGCGGTCTGAGGAAGTGTCGTCCACGTTGACGACCTCGGTCGGTCCGGCAGGTGGAACTGACCTGAGAGGAGGAACGGACATCTTAAGCTTTCCCATGTTGCCTGAAGAAGGGCTGGTGGAGAAGCTCGTGCTCGGTGACCTTTGTTGCAGGGGCTGCGGTTCTGACTCAGACTGTGCAGGAGCAGCAAGGGTGGAAGGAACCTCGCACGTTTCCCCCCTTATTCCCAAGTGCTGGACTATGTTCAGAAGAGGACTTGTGGCAGATGGCGCGAGACCCCGCTCTACCAGCTCGCTACCGGAGGGAAAGAAGTCCTCGGTTGGTCTCTTGGCCTTTGCATAAGCATCCAGAATAGCGAGCTCGTCCTGTCTAAGCTTGTACCCAGGAGCTGCGACACCTGCAAAGCAAAAGCTAGCACGTAAAAAAATAATAATAATAATAATAATAAAATAAAAATACTTATATTATTTAAGTGCTTGTGTCCCTACTGGGTTTCAGCACGAAACTCCTATTATTCAGCCCGGCAAGCGAAGGGCACGTGACCAGGGCCCAATTTGACTTATATTCACCCACGTTGGACTTAGTGCAGCTCTGGGGTAAATACGCCCTGTAATGAGAGTGTTGGCGAGGCGTGGCGTAGTAGAGTCCGTCCTTTCCGGAGATCGCCTTAAAACTGAAAACGCTACGAAGGATGCGGGGTGTAGGGAACCCTAGTTGTACTTAATGAACGCCGCAGCTAAGGTGGTTATGTAGGCATAAGAGTTTGGGGTTAATTGGAATGGGGCGAGCTTCAGGTCGTTCAGGAGATTCTTGAGATAGCTAGGAACAGGGAACCTAAAGCCGAGCTCCATATGCTCGCGGCTGATCGCCACGAAGCCCGCAGGAGGATGAACGGCTCGATCACTGGCCGCGGGGACGTTAGCTCGACACCCCAAGGGGAAGTTGAATTCCTGGGCCCAAGCCTCCAGCTTCGAAAGAGTAACGAGCGAGGGCGTGTGTTTAAAAGGATGGGGGTCTGCCCTCTCGGCGACCTCGTCCCCTCCTGCGACCTCCTCGGTGGACGAGCTAGCTCGCGAGGTCGTAGCCTCGGCTTCGCTAGTCTGGCGCCCTGCCTGCCTCCTAGAAGCAGAAGCCCTACCTCGACCTGTGCGTGAGCGACCTGACATCTACAGCACAGAAGAAACGACGTCAGAACGCCTACTGCATGCTGAGCCTAGCAAAACACAGAAAAAGAACTCCTGGAGCTATTGTCCTATGCGTCAGGTCGCACGCTTGGCCTCCATAGGCAAGAGAAGGCCCAGGGACACGGGCCCATCAGGTACTGTGTCAACCTAGATATGTGTATTGCTAACCCTATGTTTACAGGTACCCTACCAGGCAGTAATGGGACACTTTCATCAAAAGTCCTAAGCAACAACAATATAGGACACGGTTAACGGCCAGGTCACCCCTAGCGTACGCAGGTACTCAAACAACCATCACGACAAATCTCTAAAGAACAAACAGGCACACAGGGACCCACAGATGTAATACAGAAGCAGGAACTAGCAACACAAGCCAGGAGCCAATCCAACAATAACTCCAAAAAGCAAAACGAGAGAAGAATTACCTTACTCGAGTTGTGTGTGGCTTGTTGAGAACGGCAGCTAATTCCTGAAGCGACGGAATCTGAAGAGGTTGTCCGACGGCGAGTAACGAACCAGAGGAAGTAGAGAAGAAGAAATGATGGAAACAAGAGTGCTGGAGTCGTATCAGGAAAGTAAAAAGGGGAATATGAGGAGACCTGTGGATTATATAGGTCAGGACGTCCGTCCCCAGCCATCCGATCCAACATAAAGGAATAACCGTCAAAGATCCAACGGCTAGGCACCATTCTCGGTCATGTGCCATCATGCCTGTCAGTTACAAGACGTGCCCATTTAATGCATACGGTCCCGAGACACGTTTTTTCGGCTCCAACGCCTGTGTGGACGCCACGTGTCAACGGTTACAGTGCGGAGATCGAAACGACACCAGAAGGTTCGAAAATGGGCGCCAGTTATATGTTTGAATCAGCTCCCAGTCCGCAGAACGCACAGAGAGCTGGGGGGTTTGATGTTATACCCATTTCCTGGATCGGCCCAAATGGACCAACACAGGCCTTGTTAACTTGAATAGAAGCAAGGGCCCAGAAGGCCCAAGGTTGGAGCCAGCGGTTGCAAGCCCAGCTCGTGAGGCCATACAGGTCGCAAGCCAACAACAGTTCCAGAGCGCCTCCTGCCCGTACATTCAACTCGTGGAGCTCGCGAGGTCGCACAGGTCGCGAGCTCGCGAGAACCTCCAGACCGTCTTGTCTCCCCTCCTGGTCGCATCGGCTCTCCTCCGGTATGCACCACCTGGCTGATTGGAAGGCTTATCCTGGGGATACCGTGTATAGCAAGTTGTCAGAATTACCAACCCTCATGATTCCCCGCCGGAAACTGTCTGCACAATTACCCAGAAACATTTAATGAAGCAAAGGTCTCTTCAGGTATATTAAATGCAGACTCGTGCAGGAAGAAAATCATCATTACCTTTACAATTAATGCAGCATGACAATGTCAGGATTAGTTAAAACTAGCCGTTGCCAGTAACGTGTATAACTTTCTTTTGTATTTTCTATTGTCATCTCCCCCGCCTCTATAAAGGTGGGAGACATTTTTACTGTACCGATAAGTGAGATATACTAGAGAACTGTCACTCTGCCGAAATAACCTCAGAGTGGCCGTGGACGTAGGTGCAGTCACCGAACCACGTAAAAATCCTTGTGTTTTTTCTCTCTTTTCTCTTTAATTCCTCGTCGATCACCTCATTAAATCCATCCAACCACCAGGACCGACATTCTTTCACCTGGATTAATTACCACCAACCTTGAACTTCATTAATCGCCCATTTATTACCCTTCCATCAGTACGACCAGAACCTTTAATTACCAAGCTCGCCGTCTGGGCCCCAGAATCTCTGGTTGACCGTTTCCGAACGTCAACAATACATGATGTAAATATCATCATATATACCTTTATGAGTCAGATATAAAACTATAATACATAAAAGCATATATCAAAATATTATTCAATAAAATCAATCTTTAAATTTTCAGAAAATACCATATAACATAGAATAACAAACAACATATAGTATCATATTAAACATAAATTCATGTAATGTAAATAAAAAGTATGCTTATATTTTATAGTGTCACAAGTATCATATTAAACATAAAGTATCGTAGATACCTTTATGAGTCAGATATAAAATTTTAATACATAAAAGCATATATCAAAATATTATTCAATAAAATCAATCTTTAAATTTTTAGAAGATACCGTATAGCATAGAATAACAAACAACATAAAGTATCATATTAAACATAAATTCACGTAATTTAAATAAAAAGTATGCTCATTTTTTATAGTGTCACAAGTATTCGTGTAATGTGGCCAGAATAACAGAATGTTACAATTATCCGTATGACATGATCAAAATAACAGAACATCATAATTACTCGTGTAACATATAATATGTGCGCATAAGAATTTAGCTGTACCAATATCAGAACAATAACTATAAACAATGAGCCAAATTTTTTTTTTTCATAATCTTATCTAAAAGATGTATTTTTTTAAAACACACTATAAAATACTTAATAACTGCAAATCAATTTTAAGAAACAAGAGGTTTTAAATTCAATATATATATTCTTGCAAAGTTTTTGAGTTATGCTTAAATCATGGATTTTCTTTTTAAATTAAATGATAATATAAATTTTAGAAGTAAATAATTTGTAAACTATTGCAAAACATTTTATTGCTATATAAATAACTTAAAAAATCACGTTTACACTTAATGTTAAACATAAATATAGTTTTTAGAATTTCCAAAAGTTCATAAACTAACATATATACATCATGAATTAATTTACTTACCTTGATTAAGCACAAATTTACAAAATAGGCTCAACGATCGCACAAACCTATATAATTACAAAATAAATATAATTACAATCTTATCACCATAATAATTTTTCTTGGACAAATTTAACCTTATTATAATAAATCGGAAATCCTATCTTTTTTGTGTCCAATTTTCAGCTCTGACATTATCACACTAAACCTTTTTTAATTAACTCTCTAGATCTCCAATCAACTTAAAATTTTATATGGACATTACAGACACATTAATCCACCTCTTGTAAAAATTTCACATTAATTTAGTACTGCTAACTTGGGTAACAAATTATTTGTTTTAGCATTTTGAAAACTGTCTAGAAAATTTTACCTTGATAACAATACACTATAAGAATTTTAATAAATTCCATAGTTGCTCGAAAATCACGAAATTTTATATACTAATAAATATTAAATTTTGCAATTTTCTGAGCAGTGTAGCTAAACTAAATAATTTATCAAAGTCGACTGATTCTTAAAACAGAATATTCCAGTAGTATTTAATTTCGAAAATTTTAAATGCTAATCATTAACATAATTTAATCCCTCTCCAAAATCATCTAAATCAATCTCCTAACACGAGTAATGTATACTTTCTTAAATCAAAACTCACTTGATTAAAAAAAAAAATACAACTACATGCTTCAACATATTCTTCATTCTAGAAGTAAACTTAATAACTTATAAGATATAATATAAATATTAAACAAAACTATATAAAGAAGAGACTTACCTAAAACCTCTTTGATTCTTGAGACTCAAAAGTAAGTTGATTAAATTTGCTGGAGAAGAATCACATATTATTATTTTTTTTTCTACTCTAAAAAGTATTGTACAATTCTTGTAGTAGTAGAAATTCTAGTCTCTATACAAATTCTATTTAAATTAAAACCTATGCTGATATATATTTTTTTTAATAAATCAATATCCTTTTCTTAATAAATATCCTTTTCTTTTTAAGCTTCCAAAAAAAAAAAAAAAAAAAAGAACTCTATAGTTAATTAATTTCTATTTTCTTCTAAAAAAAATATTGCATTACAGTACAAATATCAATCCTCTAAAGACAACATTAAACATTTAATTAAAAATTAGAGAGATAGTAAAACAAATATCTAAAATTGTATTTAAATTAGAAAAATTATAGATCGATTGTCATAAACTATCTTGTAATGCTATAAAATTAGGAACCAGTAGTATGAGAAAAGGTAACATCGTACGAGATTGTGTTAAAAATAACTTTAATAGGTTAAAACCTATATCAAAATCTAGAAACTCATATTAAATCAATAAGAATTATTATAGGGAAAACATACCTGAATCCATATTGTTAAACTTGAGTATGATCGAGTTTTCCACAATCAAATCTCCTTAGGTTACTCAATAATTTTTCTTCTTGAATGGGGGAGGAGAAAAGAGAGCAAAATTACGTTGATTTGACTTGGGGACCATAACCTTAATTATGTTCTTTATATACTAATCTAATTAGGTTCCATTAACCCTAATTTAATTAGTATTAGGTTTCTACACATTAAAGCTCATACCCAATAGATATTTCTAGAGCCCAATTAATAGATCACTTATTTGGCTCTATTAAAATAGATAGCCAATAATATAATTGTTATTTAATATGTAAGCCTACATTAAAAAATAAAAAATCATAACAATCTCCCACTTGGGCTACTGATGTTTCTTGAAACAATTATATTATTTATAGTCTTGAGTGTGCACTGAAAAACTATCTGTCCTAAAATATCCCTTTAATTACAATCTGGTCCATCAACTATATTAGTATGGGATCAAAGCGACCTTTGTTACATATATTCGTAACTAGACCCATCAATGGTCACCACACCAATATATCTAATGACATAGATTAAGTATGGATGCATAGCATGGAAATTACATGTAATGTGATCTCAAACATGCCTATTTCCAACTGGTCCTACCTTAATCTTTAGTGAGATCAAACATAAATAACATTAAGAGTTTATAACTTAACTTTATACTTCATTCTGCAGAAAATAAATATAAAATATGTCTTTAACAAAGAACATCAAAATACTAACTCCCACTAAACATGCACATTATCAACTAAAACAACACTCATATGAGCAGTGTGCTCATGAAAGACCTTGGGTGGTAATCCCTTAGTAAGCGGATCTGCAATCATGGAGTTTGTCCCAATATGTTCTATAGCCACCTGACGACTCTGAACTCTTTCTTTAACAACAAGAAACTTGATGTCTATGTGCTTTGACTTCATAGAGCTTCTGTTGTTGTTGGAATATAGCACAACCGAATTATTGTCACAATATATCTTTAATGGTCTTTCTATACAATCTACAACTCGTAGCCCCATGACAAAATTTCGAAGCCATATCCCATGATTAGATGCCTCATAATAAGCTATGAATTCAGCTGCCATGATGGAAGAAGCTATGAGTGTTTGCTTAACACTCTTTTAGGAAATAGCTCATCCAGCTAGTAGGTAAATATAGTCCGACGTGGATCTTTTACTGTCTTGGCATCCAACAAAATTGGAATCAGAATACCCAACGATCTCTAAATTATCTTATTTCCGATATGTGAGCATGTGATCTTTTGTTCTCTGTAAATAATGCATAACTCGTTTGGCTACTTTCCAATGATCCATCCCTGGATTACTTAAATATCTGCCCAACATTCCCACTATGAACGCAATGTCCAAACGCGTGCATACTTGAGCATACATTAAACTTCCTACAACTGATGCATAAGGAATCTTTTGCATTTCTTTTCATTCCAACTAATTTTTAGGGCACTGACTGAGACTATATTTGTCTCCTTTAGCTATAGGGGTGTCTCCTGGTGTACAACTTTTCATGCCGAATCTATTAAGAACTTTTTCGATATAGCTCTTTTGTGATAACCCAAGGATACCTCGAGTTTGATCTCGATGTATCTGTATGCCTAATACAAAAAAGGCGTCTCCAAGATCTTTTATCTCAAAATTCTTTATCAGAAATCTCTTGGTTTCGTGCAATAAGCCTATATCGTTACTAGCAAGTAGTATGTCATCGACATATAACATCAGAAATATGTATTTACTCCCACTGAACTTATGATATACACAATCTTCAACCTTATTTACCTCAAATCCATATGAGATAATGATTTGATGAAATTTGTGATACCATTGACGGGAAGCCTGTTTGAGACCATAGATGGATTTCTTTAATTTGCAAACCATTTTCTTTGGGTCACCGGATACAAAGTTTTCTGGTTGCATCATATATATTGTTTCATCAATGTCACCATTGAGAAATGCAGTTTTTACATCCATCTGATGTAGCTCTAAATCAAAATGAGCCACAAGTGCCATTATAATCCTGAAAGAGTTTTTCGTTGAAACCAGAGAGAAAGTTTCTTTGTAATCAATGCCTTCTTTCTGAGTGAAACCCTTGGCAACTAGACGAGTCTTATATCTCTCAACATTGCCTTTTGAATCCTTTTTGGTCTTAAATATCCATTTGCAACCAATGGGTTTCGCACCTTCAGGCAATTCAACGAGATCCCAAACGTCATTGTTTTTCATGGAATTCATCTCATCATTCATAGCATCAATCCACTTTTGAGAATTAGAACTTTGTTTGGCTTGATGAAAGTTGATTGGATCATCTTCCACCACTCCTATATCAATTTCATGTTCTTGGAGAAAAACGATATAGTCATCCGGAATCACACTTCTCCTTTCTCTAGTGGATCGTCTCAATGGCACATCCTCTTGAGGTTGTTGAGTTTGCACTTCAGGTATAATTTCTTCATTTTGCACATGGAGCTCGTTTACATTGTCTTGATATTCCGGATTTGCATTTTGAACAATGTCAGAAATAGAAGCCTGATCATTATTAATAGCAATAGCAGGAAGAGAAATAAATTCCTCTTCAAAGAAAATGTCTTTAATCTTATCTCCCTCCACAAACTTAACTTCCTTAAAAAATCTCGCATTTCCCATCTCAAAAAATGTTATAGTAGTGGGATCGTAAAACTTGAAACCCCTTGACCGTTCAGAGTACCCAACAAAGTAGCAGCTTACAGTTCTTGAGTCCAGTTTCTTTTCATTTGGCCTATAAGGCCTTGCCTCAGTTGGACAACCCCAAACATGTAAATGCCTTATACTAGGCTTTTTGTCCGTCCATAATTCATAAGGGGTTTTAGCTACCGCTTTGCTTAGAACCCTGTTGAGGATATATGCTGCAGTCTTTAATGTTTCTCCCCAGAGGGATTCTGGTAAAGACGAATGATTAATCATACTTCTTACCATGTCCTTAAGCGTTCTGTTTCGTCTTTCAGCAACACCATTCATGCTAGGTTTGCCTGACATTGTGTATTGCAGGACGATACCGCATTCCTCTAAGAATTTCGCAAAAGGTTTTGGACGTTGTTCACCAGATCCGTCATATCTGCCATAGTATTCACCACTACGGTCAGATTTGACAACTTTAATTTTCTTGCCAAGTTGATTTTCAACTTCAACTTTAAAGGCCTTAAAAACATCCAGGGATTGAGACTTCTCATGTATCAAATATAGGTACCCATACCTTGAATAATCGTCTATGAATGTAATAAAATA
>CM034471.1:22789873-22873859 GCA_019925255.1 Litchi chinensis
GTGTGGGTGGTTTCCGGCATGAAATCAGGAGAGTTGGTGATTCTGATGACTTGTTGCAAAAGGTTTCTCCTAGAGCAAACCCCTGGTCTGTCAGATCAAGCAAGCTGGGCAGGGGTTGACGCGGGCAAAATGATGTCTGGACGGTCTAGAAGTTACGCGAGCTCGTGATCTGGGCGACCTTGCGAGCTGGACGAGCTCGTGGCAGCGATTTAGAGCAGGAGCCTTCTGGGCCTTTATTTCTATTCATGTCCAATTGGGCTTTTACTGGCCCATTTACCCAGGTCGAGAAAACGGGCATAACAGATCATAAAGGATTCAACTCATTAACCCGTTATTTCGTTTAACTCGTTTAACCCATTTAATTCATTTAACTCATTTAATTTATTTAACTCGTTTAATCTCAATAATATTTTAAACATAAATATAATAAATAATTCACAATTAAACATTTAAACACCAAATTCAACACATAAAACCAACACGTTAATTTAAAAAAAAAAGTAAATTAAATCAACCGCATAAAATTTCATATCTTCCACATTTAAAAACCACAATAAAATAAAATCAAATTATGCTCAAACTCAATGCAAATCCATAAAAATTAAAATTGCATAACATTATGGTGGTGGAGATGGTAGATCAATGGGGGAGATGGTGGATATAGTGGTGTAGATGGTAGATATAGTGGTGGACCATTGAGAAGAGGCGGCAACCTTGAGGAGAAGTGGAGAAAGGACAGCGGCCATGAGGAAGGAAGGGAGAAAAGACGGCGACCGTGGGAGAAGAGGGGAGAACGGGGCGATGACTGTGAGGGATGAGGGTTGATTGGATGATGATTATGAGGCAGAAAGGGAGATTGGATGGCAATCGTAAGGGAGGAGAGAAGAACGGGCAGTGACCATGAGGGAGAATGTGGCGACCGGATCGCAACCATGAGAGAGAAGGTGGTGACCGTGAGGGAAAATGGGGTGATTTGGTGGAATGGGTGGTGTGGTATAGGTGTGCCTGTTGAAATAGTTTGAAATGCCCAAATGAGTTAGATTGTTTAGGTTTTGATTGAATATGTGTATATATAAATGCATAATTACACACTAACCCTCTAATATGTTAAATTATAATTTATACCTATTTAATCGTGTCAACATGCGATTCATTTAAGCAAACCCAATTTGATTCGTTTAATAAACAAGTTAAACGGGTTGACCCAATTTAACTCCAACTCATACCCATTTATTTTTCGTAAATTTGTGTCGACCAATCGTGTTATAATCCATAATGCCACCCTTAAAACAAATTGAGTGGGTTTGTGTTCACTCGGTGGACACACACAAATGTAAAAATAGAAAGAAATGAAGTGGCTGCCATGTACCTTGAAGAGGAGAGATGTTATATCAGAAAGCAAAAGGCATGATGATTAGTCAAACATGCAAATGAATGAATGAAAAGAGAGATTGAAATGATAATAAAGACAAAGTTTTTGGTGGCTAGTGCCTACAATTGTGTGTGGCATGGGTTTGACACCTACCCATCAAATCCAAAAATATATAATAATAATAATAACAGTTCTTCCATTATTATGTATGGATTGACCTCTTATCTTCATGTGGACCTTTTTCCACCTCTGTGTAGATAGATCTCCCTCAATTGGGAGCAATCTCCTAAACCGCATCATCAGTGTCCTACCTCAATTGGTCTCAACAATTCTCTGGATCTATCCTAATATTTGTTCTTGTTGAAAAAAAAAAAAAAAAAAAACAAACAAACAATTGAGAAGAGACAAGAAATGGTGGTAGAGAGATTGACATAAGAAATTGAAAAGGAGAACAATAAAATCAAAAGCAAAGTTAGTTGAGCAATGACAAAGTTAAAAACACCCAAGCCAAGAACCAAACATCCATGTGTGGCGATACCAAATCCCATGTGAATAAATTATCACTGTAGTAACCCGAGTCATCGCTATGTTAAAATTAGTTTATTTAATGATTTGACTATTTATTATTCGTCTTTTACAAAAAGCGACTTGGGTGGAGGAACTATCATATATAGGTTATCCAATCCCAATGAGTTTTGTTGTGGAACAAAAATTGAAAATTCATTCAAGACATGGATCTGAAAATTCATTCTAGACAAGGATCCAATGTAGGTGCCCAACCTCTGTTTTAAGTATGGAGCTTCCAATTTGGTCTTGATATGATTTGTTGCTATCCTTCCTCGGGACATGATATTCAGAAAGTTTTTTATTAGGGTAAGAATTATTTGTTAAATTCTTGTTTTTATTAAGCTTTTTATAAAAAAAAGTTTAAGTTTGCATTATGCCTGACAGAAAAAAAATATAACAATATTGATAATTCATTATTTTTTATATTAATGTGTTGTTATATTATCAAAAGTTTATTAAAAGAAGATAACACCGAATGCTTGCTATTTCTATTAGTAAGTGCAACTTATCCAAAAAAATGAATTATGTTATTAAGTAACGCCACTATAATTAAAAATGAAAACAATAGAAGTTTGTACATTAAATTAGTACATAATATAACAAACAAATATATGAATTAAATTATAGTTTTTTTTTCTTTATATACATACAATTTTAAATATAAAAGAAAGAAAAAGAGATCGAAAGGAGGAAACAGAAAAGTAAACCGATCTCTATTATTAGAAGTAAAATAAATAGGTTAATATTCATGCAAATGGTTAATGTTCTTTTCACTTGAAAAAGGTGGCATTATTTGATCAAATCATTGAATACATACAATATAATCAATAAAAGCACCGCAACTTCTGATCTTAGCTGCAGAAAAACAAGAAAAAAAAAATAACTTCAAAATTTTAGAAAGCAGACAGAACAGGCCGTTTAGTACTGGTCTGTGTGAGAGAGACACAATTTCATCAATATTCTTTTCTTCAAAATATTATTCAATAATTGTTTTCAACTGTTAGTTACCATTACACCCAAAAGCTTAAGCTGATAGGAAAGAGCCCAACTATAGTATTTAAGACTTGAGGTTGACACGTGATATGCCCCCTCACGTGTAACGTGGACAGATGACAGATGACGGACACATGCTACGCGCCCCTTACCGTATAACATGTGTAACGAGATGATTTTGAGATAAAGGGGGGAGAGGGGATTTGAACTAAGGACCTCCAAGTTCTGATACCATGTTAGTTACCGCTACACCTAAAAGCTTAAGTTGATAGGAAAGAGCCCAACTATAGTATTTAAGACTTGAGGTTAACACGTGACATCAACCATAATTGTTTCTAGTTTCTGCCAATTATGTCCCCTTTTCTAGGGCCAGAGCGGCATAGATTTTTTTTGTCTGATAAAAGACAAACTTATAAAAAAGCAATAAATATATAAGAGTAAATAACAAATTTTAGTAATCTAAAAAATCCCACGTGAAAATATTAGCATTTTAGCACATTTTGATTGCGATGTTATGACCCTATTACTAAATCAATAGTTTAAGTTTCGATGTTATTCAAATATGTGTAATGATGAAAATACTTTCAATTAAATAAAAACTCTTTTCTTTCATCTTTCTGTTATCTTTTTGCTTCTACTTTCTTTAAATTTTTTTCTCTCCTCTTTCTCTCACTGCTACTTTAGACCAATTTTTACATACTCTTTGTAATTACATTTTCATAGAAGAAACCATTATTTTGGTGTTTATATTAGTGGTTTGATTTATTTGTTATAGTAAAAAAATTGATTTTAGTTGTTTGCATCTATAGCTTTTCCTCAAAGTTATTTTTAGAAATCTAAAAAGTAAGAAGAAATCGAATCTAGAAGAAGATGACAAGAAGATAACAACAAGAAAACTTGAATCTAGGAAAAAAAAATTAAAAGATCTAAAAATCAATTAAAAATAAATAAATATTTTGCGAAAGAAGAAAGAAAATATCTTTTAAAAGAATGACATATATTTCGAAAGAAAGTCATATCTTATGAAGAAATGACATATCTCTTGAAAGAAGGAGGTATCTCTTCAAAAAATGACACATCTCTTGAATGAAGGAAGTATCTTTCGAAGGAAATGATGAGAACCTCGACATCAAAGTTTTAATTAATTTAGGCTTATATTAATTTAGATAGTTATTTTAAAAATAAAAATAGATTAGTTATTTCAATTAATTTACGATTAGTATTTCATTTAAATTATGATTAGTTGTATTTTTTTATATTTTAATTAATATATCGTATATTTCAAACTCAAAATATCTTGAATGAAGTATACTTCCAACTTAAAGATATTTTGAAGGAACATGTAAAAGGTCGATTTATAATTGCTGATGTGAGATAGGACTCAACAAGCAACTTAAAGGACCTAGCAACTTGTACAAGTTGAACAAATAGAGCATGCACAATCTTAACACTACAGTGGTACCAATTAAAGATACTCCGACACTTAAATTAATAATGAAAATAAGATAGACAAAAAATAGAAGACGATAAATAAAATAATGGATCAAAGAATCCGTTCCCTTGATCCATGCCCCTGCATTAACGACCTTGTTCCATGCTTGCTTTAATGCATAGACTCATAAACCAGGTTGGACGTTATAGCCCTTCTTTTAGCTGATCCATGTATCATTAATGAGAGCTCAGCTGGTGCATGTTATGATGGACCTTAGGTTTTTGGATGTTGGGACTTAACTGGACTCAATCATATGGTATTGCAATTTATATACTATATTATTTGAACAAATAATTTAGATAATCTAGCATTATTATTAGTTGAATAGTGATTAACCTTTTTAAAAAAAAAACGACTTAAAATGATTTTTTTAGAAGTTATTGGTATTTTCCTAAAATGTGGTATTTAGATTTATTATTATTATTATTGATATTAATATTATAAACTTTTAATTACTCATGGTAAACAACAAAAACAACATTTTGAAGTTACTTATACAATGCTATACGATCCGAAATTTTATCCAAATTTATTATTAAAATAATATGATAAAATTATTTATAACTACCATATCATCAATATATCATTCTATAATTAACAAATTACTATAAAGAGTAATATAATCTCCTCAAAAATTTATCTAAATCTATGTCCAAATAATATAGTATGTGAGTTGTCAACATCCTATTAATGATCACATCATCTCATGATTTATAAGATGTTGACAACTTATATACCATATCATTTACAGTTGTCAGGATAAAAGTCAATACTTGGCCAGATACTCATACTGTGAGAACCCCCGATCACATAAGCCGATTATTATCTGGCTCTCTATTCTAGAACACGCTCTAATACCATATTGACAGGACCCATCCTGATCACTATCTTAAGTCCAGGATAATTTTGTGAAAATTGGGGTCTTCTGAATTAAAATTTATATTTACTAAAATTCCTTTAAAATACTCATCGTAATGCTTATAATTTCTTTGATCGAAACAAAAATTGAACAAATCTAAAATCTTTAAATTTCTCGTGCTGGATCCATAGACTGAATATATAAAATATTCATAAATTATCTGAAAAAGATATTTCATCTATAAAAATATTCTGAAAACATATTTATGAAATCTGGTTAATTCAAAATAGTATAACCTAATGCAAAATTGTTTATCATCATGTGATCTTTTTCACGATACGTCATAATCTGCACGAACCTACGACGGATATTTGAAAAATGGTTTTATAAAAGAGTAAGCGCTAACTCTCAATGAATGGATATAATTTTTTAAAAACATTTCTAAATAAAACATAAAATATTTTGGTTAATAATAAATACTTCTCGATGATTCATATAATTTTATATATGAAATAATAAAACTAAATTTAAATATGATCTCGTAGTAAAACTATAAACTTTTATATAAATTACTTTTATAACTTTAATAATATAAAATATGAAAATTTATAATCTATAAAACTTTTTTGAAAATCTCTTTTTATAAATTTGGTATTCTATAAATCTCATTCTGCACTGATCAAACTTAATATATAATATAAAAATCTACATCAACTAGTACTTAGGAAAATCTGTCATACATGATAAAGATACTCGACACACATGTAGAGCGAGAGATAACATTTGCCGTACATATGTTGGGCAACTCAATGACTCTAGATATCTGTCATACATATGCTGGATGACTTTCTCGGACTTACACACGTGAAGCCAACTTGACCGTTAGAAGGGAGGGTACAACCTTGGTGTTTTGAAAATATATTTATTTTTCTTTCTTTTCTCAAATCTTTTCTGAATATATATAATATCAAATAATATTTTTCCCAAAATATAAACAAATATTCTTTCTTAAAACACCAAACAATATTATTTAAAACATTTTGAAAATTTTCTAATAATAACTAAAACTGAAAACATAAAATTTTTACTAGAATTTTAATAAATATACATATAAGAATTCGAAATAAACTTTTATTTCAACCATAAAACATAATTTATAATCTATACAATCAATTAGCTCAACTAATTATTTACTTGAAATAAATAATAAAATCTGAAATATAAATAAAAATAACTTAATCAATTTAATTAGAAATAAAACTTTCCACTTATATAACTCTTTCACTTATTTTTGAATCTAAGAAGACAAAATGGGGTTTGAGTTGGGATAAGAGGGTGGCGATTTGTGGTTGCATGAGGTCAAAGGCTTGCTTGAAGAGTTCTGCCATGGTAGGAGTCATGTCAGAGGTGTTGTCTAGGCCAGGAGGGAGGCCTTCAATTGGTGGGATTTGGAGGGGGATTATCTTAGCTTTGGGAGTGAGCTTCATCGTCGATGTTATACGTGAAATGTTTCCAGGAGCTAACAAGAACGACACTCTGCCCCCATGCGCAGACAGTTTATTGGAAAGTTGAACAAACGGACTTATGTGACCAAAAGCAAACCATGGGAACATTACAATATGAAGTTCATCACTTGACCTACTCTTTATTTTATTTTTCTCTGAATTGAAATAGATTTCGAATATTGCTCACTATATATAGAATCGTGAGTTCTACATGAATTCTCAGCAAAAATATCAGAGAATATCTTATTCATTTATTGATTTGAATAAGATTAATGGTTGTGAGTGATTTTAATTTCCACCAAACTATGAGCTGCCACTGTTAGCAACTGTGGCTGTCTAAAAGGTAGCAATAAATTAATATGAAGATAAGGAAACAAACAAGGAAAAAGAACTTTTTTTTTTTTTTGACATTTAATACAAGAAAATTATTTAAGATAAACAAAACATGATACATGTGAATAATCAGTCACCGTTGCGAAGGAGACACAAACTTGTTTATATTTTAAATACAATTCATTGCTTAACTAAATAAGGACATTATAATTGGTATTTTTACAAATTAAATAAAAAATATTTACATAGTAATTTTTTGAATGAGGATTATCCTGTAGCCTTTTTCTTTTAAGAGTATTTTGAGTTTAAATGGAACATTTATATGCATGAAAGAGAAATAGATTAATAAAATTTTGACCATAGATTGCTTTCTATATTGACACTTCAGCATAAAAAGTAATATTATATGATTAAAACTTGTTATTTTATTTATTTTTTCTGTATGCAATTATTTCATTAAAATTCAAAATATTCTTAACGAAAAAGCCGGAAAAAAAAAAACAAAAAAAAAAAACAAAGAGAGCAACCTATTTGAATTCTATAAGTTACACTATCTCCAAATTTACCAAGTCTAAAATTTCATCCAAGTTCAAATCAATAAAATTTTGTTATGGTAACCAAAATAGCAAAAGTATCTTGGATTTCCATCAATAATTGAGCATTTGTTTTCTCAAACAAAATAAAAATACTTGAACATTTGTTTTCCAATCTCAGATTCAAGTATGAATCATGATCAGAAAACACAAAATCTCCTTATGGAACCTATAAAAAGTTGATCGAACAAAGCACTTGAAATATAAAGTACAACCAAAGACTAATAGGAAGGAGTTAAACAACACTTCCCTTATTCATAATGCAAATATTTTATGGTGAATGTTAGACATTGCAAAATCTATATAGGTATATAGTAGGACATGGAGTCCACTCCTCTTGATGAGCTTGTTATGGTGGATTTGACTTCTTAAGCTCCGGTGAGATTGATTAGACCCTTCTGGATCATCCGCTTGAGGCCCCCATTTCTCATACCTACAATAATAAGCCCAATAGGCCCATCGAAAAGTGGCTCGACCGTAGACATCTATTTGGGCTTTTGCAAAATTCTTGTAATCTTGATCTGGTGCACCCACTTTTGAAACAAAAGCACTAGTCCACTCTTCTGCAGAATCAACAACTTCAACTTGAAAAATTGAAAACATGATTCCAATTTGTTTGATTGTAGGACACGCAGTACTTTTTTACTTGAACACCAATTTTTTTTTTTTTTTTAATCTATCTACATCCAAGAATTATTGAACAAAATCCTCTAAACAAAAGGGATGCTAGAACAACAATGGTAGGTTTGCCAATAACAAAATATACAGTAAAGATTCTTCTACCGCTACTTCATTAACTTCGACTTTGCTTTTTGTATGTTTTTGGATATTCATATTGTGATAGGACTTACATCAAAACCTTCAGTAGGTCTAAACTAAAATTTATCAATCAGCCCCCAATTTATAGACGAATTCAGACTTAAAATGCACTAAAAGAAATGCAAGTACACAAGACTTACCAACGAAAGTGAGAGGGCCATTGGAAGTGGTAATACTGTTTAGATCAGAAGATCGCTTATTATTTACGTAGTCAATGTGTTGTTGCGGATTCATTTTTTTTTAACTCATCAGAAAACATGTTGTAGTAATGCACACCAATGACCACATTACTGCCAGAGAATTGAAGAAATTCATTTACAGGAGCTTCCAAACGACTTGACAGGATCACATAAGCACTAGTGGTGTGCTTCCTTACAGCATCATAACCTGCTCTATAATAAGCTTCCAGCGTTTCAAAATTGACACCCGATGCACGAGGCTCATTCATCAACTCAATAACTAATAGACTCGGCCACTACAAGAAATTGCACAATTAGTAACAAAAAATATGGTTACTAAAACTATTGAATTTTGTCACTAATAGGTTTTAGTGACAAAAAAAGTTCTCGTTCCCATTCGTTACTTAAAGTCCGATACTAAAGACAATTAGTGACCAATAAAAAAAATTGGTTACTAATTGTTGAGAACATTAGTGACCACCATTTTTGTTACTCATAGTTAAAAAGTTTTGTAACTAAATCTATTCCTAGGTCCTATTAAAATAATATATTTATGTAATATTAGAGAGGAAATGGTCACTAATGATATACATTAGCAACAAAAATTCAGTCACAAATACACAATTAATGGTCACTAATGTGCATATAATTAGTAATGTAAAAGTTGGTCACAAATTATCTATTTTTTTCTTACTATAGAGTTCTTTGATTAGTAATGAAGATTTGGTCACTAAAACAATTTTATAATTAGTAACCATCATTTTGATTACTAAAAATCAACTATTTTTGTTTCTAAATCCATTTAGTAGACCTAGAATCAAATAACAATAGTGTATATAAATTCTTTTAGCCATAAAATATTATGTCACAAAAGCATTGCATTTTGTCACTAATATATATATATATATATATATATATATTAATTGGTTAATGCATTAATCATAAAACTTGTAGTTTGGTCACTAACGACACCAACTAACAAGTTCCACATACATTATACATAATTTATTGAATTCACAAATTGATAAATAACGAAATTATATTTACTTAATTAATAATGATAAGAAATTATTGTATACAAAATATAAATTTTGAAATTCAAAATTTTATTTCTTAAACTGATAAAATAGTAAATAAAATATATGAAAGAAACAACATAAATTAATATTTATATCCCTAAAATATAATTGCAATGCATAATATATCCAACATAAAAAAGATCAAGTCATTGACATAAGCCAATAAAGACCAATAAAATAACATAACATCCCAAAATACTAATAAGAAGCTGTAAAATATTCAATATAAATAAATAAATGCAAACTATGACAGAAAGATGCATCTTGTCGACATAATTCAATAACCATCGATCTGCAAAACATAGAAAAAACAAAGAGATTCTTAATGTATAGAAATACATCTCTAATAATATTTAATGTGAAACTATAATGAAGTTATATAATAATTTTTTTAAGAAAAAATGAAATGGAGAAATAAAATTAAAAATTTACAAGTATAAATAAAAGGAATTGTAGATTGTTAACAAATACCAATGAACCAACTTTTTTAGTATTGTACAATGGGACAAAAATAGGCAATCAAAAACATATTGTACAATTAATAAAATATTAAATTGAATAAATTACTTGTCTGATTGTTGCAGTAAGTGCGAAAACCTTAGCCACGTTCTGTAATATAACCAAATTTTCTTTAAGAAATTATTTTCATTGACATCAACTCAATTTTCAAATAAGAGTTAAAACTAATTAATTAATGCTCATAATCAATAAAACTAATATAAATTTCCAATAGATAACCAAAACAACATAAAAATTCAATCTGTTTTATTTTAAGTAACTAAAATTGTAAGTTCATATAAATAATAAAATTATTAGTCAAATCAAATAAAAAAAGTTTTGAGATTACCTCTTAGTTGAGCTTGAATTTCAAGAAGTTTTTCATTAAAATTTGAACGTATCTCAACTAATTCAGCTTTTACTGTTGTTAACTCATCAGCTAGTTGTTCAGATCTTGTTTCTACTTCCTCAGCTCTTCTTGTAGCTTCTTCAAGTTGTGCACATCTACGTGCTGTCACTCCAGAAGAACGTTTAGGCTTGGGGCCAGCACCTAATCCTCGTATGTAGCCAGATGGAGACTCTCCAAGCACATAATCATAAATTTCATCTTCAGACATGTGTTGTAACTCTTTTGGAGGATTTGTGCGAAGCATATTCATCTCATCCTTAACATAAACATTAATAATAATAATCAAATAATATAATAAATAACAAAACTTATACAATACATATGTTCACTTACATAAGCCTTTTTTGCATCATCATCAACCCATTTATCATTTTCTTCATCATATCGAGTGAGCTTGAATGTATCAATACGACCAGGAAGAACTCCAGTCTCAAGATCCCGCTGTTATATGAATAATATCATAATTAATAAATGAATTATTTATATAATTTGTAAAGAATAATAAGATTAATAGAGTTGGCTTCTAAAGACTTCCCAATCAATCAAAAGTTTTATATCATATAATTAAAACTAATTACTTTTGTGCACAATATGCATGAGCAATATTAATGTATGAACATATTGGATGTACATAAAAGTTAATAAAAAGCTAGTCAGCATTAAGCAACAAATGACAAATTAGATTAACAAAACCCAAAAAAAAAAAAAAATACACATTGTAACCTATAAAAATGTAAAACAAATAGTAAATAATTGTATATGACTAAAACTTATAACTTTAAATAACGTGTAAAGTCATGTATTAAAAATTTCCATAGATAAACAAGCTAAAAAGCATTCCAGTGGCTATCAGATAAATGAAATTCTAATGTAACCAATCCATGTATGAATAATATAATGTTTCACTAAAAATATATTATATTAGTCATCAACTTTTACTCAAATTTTCAAAATCAACAAAATTGTAGATATTCTTTATTTTGTTGGAGTAATTGAATAAAATAAAAAATAATACTTCACAAACATCTAGACAAAATAAAATAATAAGTATTAAAATTCAAAAATTATATACTTGATAAATAAAATAAATAAATAATAAAGGCTGCAACTTAGAAGAAAGAAAATAAATAAACAAATAAATTTTGAAAGAAAGAAAACTAGGATATGCACAATAGAAGTGAAACAAAGAGAGAGGAAACATAAGGACTTACATTTTCCCATCTAAGACGACTAAATGCCCTTGTCCCAGCACAATGGTGGAATTGTATTTTCTTGTTATTTGCTTTGTTCCTTTCACTTTTTCGCTAAAATTAATCAAATAATATATTAAATAGTAATAGTATATGCCTATTTGAGATTACTTATCATCAAAATAGTATTATCTCTCTAAGTCAATAATGGAGTCCAAAAATTATTTATTGTATAATCAAATCAAAAGTAATTTGGCATATATGTTTACTTTACACCTCGCAAAACTAATTAATAATTATTTATCAAATATTGAATTTAAGAACTAACCTTCCAGTTGTCGTCTTGCCACAATTTAATAAGATATTCCCAATCCTTCACATCCACTCTATCATCAGGAGGTTTTGCAAGATCTTTATCTTTTTTAATTAACTCCAGATATTTTTCATGTAAAGTGTAACGCCATCTAGTATACCTATGCTTCATATCCTCCTCAATAGCCTCATTCACATATGGCTCATTGCTTAATTTGAATTTTTCATGTAAACTCAAATATAAAGTTTATAATAAACAACTAATGATAAGAAACAATTTAAAAAATATAAAAAATTTGGAAATAGATTGCACTTACACGAACACGAAGAATTAATCTGTCTACTTCAATTCTTGGAATGTCTTTCCAACCCTTAAACTGCAATGGAGCATATCTCCTAACAATGCATCCTGTATTGGTGATGTAGAACTGACTATTTTCTCCAACTGCACGCATTACACTAATGGATATATTTATGTCAATCTTGTCACCTAAATGCTTTCTTTTCAACAGATCAAGCCCTCGAGTAATTCCACGTTTGTTTTTTCTTGTAAACTCTATATCATAATTTTTAGAAGTACATGATTTTAGCAACATGTTATAATAGAAAATGAGAAAATGTAAGATCGAAACTATAAATTACAATGTGTGTGTATGAGTATATAAAAGATACTATTACCAGCACGGTCTTGTTCAATAAGAGAAGAATCTCTTATTTCAGGAGGTGTAGGTGTAGAAGTACATGCAGAAGTCATTGTTGGTGTGACATCTGTTGCAGTTATGGTTGTCGAGGCTTGAGAAACTGGTGGTGTAGTTTGGTGGTGTGAAGGTAAAGTTGGTATTGGTGTTGGGTGTTTTGGTGCATGTACACGTTTAGTTGATGAAGGAGCCATAAATGTTGATGAGTTTTTAGGTGCTGTTGGTGTGTTAAAAGGTGCCATTGGTGTGGGTGCAACTGAATTTGATGACTGTTTCTCAACATGCTCCAACGAATTGTTCCCATATATTCGTGAAATACTTTGAGTTTTGGCCCATCCATCCCGACTCTTCCCTTTTTTAATAGTCATTGCATAGAAATACCTAGGACAAAGTTTTCCCTAATAAGCAATAAAATCTTTTACATAATCATTTTTTTTAAAAGTTAGCATATTAAATTATATGCACTATTATTAAAGTTGCATCCAATTTTAAAAACTAAGACAACAATATAATAGTTATATGATGTATAAGACAACAATATATGGAAAAAGCTATTTGAATGTTGAAAACAACTAAACAACAACTCTTAAGATCAATTGCTCAAAAAGAAACATATTAATTGCTCAACATATACAATCCAACTCCTAATGTCATTGATTTTCTTCCTATATAAGCCCATTTGTAGATATCTTTAATATGCAAGAAGCATATATACAAGAACATATCTACACACATATTTAATATCAAATTGTGGCAAAAAAAAAACACACACACACACACACACAAATAAGATGATAACATACAAAAAACATGAAACAAGAAACTAAGAAGGCACAAAACAATGAGCTGAAAATATAAAACAAAGAAAAAATAGTGGAAAAACGAGAAAATATTAAGAATAAATAAAAAATAATAATATTAATTTATGTTCTATAGAAATTGGACTTCCTTATTTACAGCAACTCATCTAAAAAGTCTCATTTAACCCCACTTAAATACACACGAGTATGATAAAGCAATAGTGGCACCATATATTTGATCCGAAAATACAACAACGAAATCATAAAAATTCATAATTAAAAAAAAAATCAAAATGAAGAAAAAGAAGAAAAAGTTGAATTACATAAAAAGCATGAACTGTTGCAAAAGTATATCAAAATAATGGGTTACGAATAATTGTCAAAGTAATGAATAGTTGATGAGTGAGCTTCTCCAATTGCAACACATGCATGATCATGAATGGAAACAGTGACTAAATAACACTCTTATTTTGCAATTTTCTATGTAAACAAACAAAAATGAAACAACAATTACATGTACTTGATAGTGCACAAAAACATAGTTACCATTTCCTGTTGAGAGCAGGCAACTGACAATAAATAATTGACAAGGTTTATGCAATTTATTCGGTTCGTCATCTAGAGATTGAACACTATCTCTATATTTAAACCATTGTAAAGCACTAATTCCCTGCTTACCAAAATATGAAAAAGTCTAATGGAATGTGGTCTATAAATTGTGTAGAGTCTTGTTTTTTGGAGCTATCTAAAAGTTTGGATCAAGATGTAAAGAACTTGGGAAGCCATATGAAGGAAGCTTTTGGCCCTTCATGGAAAGAAGTGCTGTGTGAAAAACAGCTCGTGGAAGGGAAAATTGACCCTGGGTGTCCGGCAATTCTTATTATTAGTAGTTCTGCCATGAGATCTATTGAACTTCTAAGGTCTGGTGACTTTCACTTTGATAGAATGGACAACTATTTTAAAACGTTGGCTAATACAATGTCACCAAATATAACTAGATATCCAGACTTACATATTGATAATAACTTGTCCCTGTTATGAAGCAAGCTTTTTTTTTTTTTTTTTTTCATTTATATATCTCTAAACATATTATTGTGATCCTCCAGGGGCTTGCGCCCATTGACTAAAGAATGCCATGCAGTGAAGTTATTCTCAAAGCATATGAAGGTTGAGGAGCAGGTTGGTTTTCTGTCCTTTTCTTTCAATTATTTTAGCTTTTGCTTTTGTGTATTTTTTTGTCCTTAAAAATAATGATAATGCACAAAAACATAGTTACCGTTTCCTGTTGAGAGCAAGCAACAGTTCCTTTAATTGCTGCCACGACTTCTTTTGATCAATTCCACACTACACGAAAACCACCACAGCCACAACAGATACAGTGGAGAAACTGAAAATTTTGATGTACAGTTGCACCCAAGTTGAAAATTTTATATTTTTTGAAAATTTTCTAAGATGGGCGTGTCCACTCATTGCACCCAAGTTGCGTTTGTCCCGGCATCTACAAATAAATAATAATAATAACCACCAATTTTTTTTTTTTTATTGTAATTAGGGTACTGCTTGATGTTTAACCTTTTGAAATAATTTTCCTATTTTAATAGCTTTTAATTATAATTTATAAATATGAAAAATTGGATAGTATTATAGTATTTATTTGAGTTTATTTAATAAATTATTTATAAAGATTAAAATTTTTCAAATTTTTTGATAAATTATAATAATAAAACAAAAAATAATTCAATATAAATTAAGTTTAATGGAATTTTTAATTCTTGTCATGTAATAAATTTGAAGTGTCTAACTTTTTATGTTATTAGTTTTACTGTTCATGTTTAATTGTCATGTAAATCTATATTGGATCACTAAAGCTACCTACTTGTTGTTTAGGTTAGTGATGGATAGGAGTTGGATTCAATCTAAAGCTAGGCAAAAATCAGAATATATTAATGGAGTGAAAGATTTTATTAGATTTGCCACTGCTCATATGCAACCTGGAACCAACAAGATTCCGTGTCCATGTAAGAGATGCAACAATTATTGTTCTAAATCTATAGATGATGTGGAGGAACATTTGTATACTTTTGGGATGGTTACATCTTACACTAGATGGACAAGTCATGGGGAAGAATTGATAGATCTAGATTATAATGATGACCATCCAGATCTTGTAAATTCAACAGATCACAGGGATGATATTAATGAGATGCTTAATGATCTTCATGGTCCCACTTCATTACCTGATTGGCAAGATGAAAATATCGAAAATGCTTTTGAAGATGATAGAAATTGCAATCCTGCTTTAGAACCAAATACATTTAGTAGATTGATGAGGGATGCAGAGCAAGAATTGTATCCGGGTTGTCGACAATTTTCTAAGTTGTCATTTCTAGTGAAATTGCTTCACTTAAAAATATTAAATCATTGGAGCAATAAGTCTTTCACAATGTTGCTTGATTTGCTTAAACAGGCATTCCCAAAAGGTGAGACTCTACCGACTACTTACTATGAGGCAAAAAAGGTTATTCGGGACTTAGGGCTTGGTTATGAGAAGATTCATGCATGTAGAAATGATTGTGTATTGTTTTGGAAGGAAAATGCATTAAAAAATGAATGTCCAAAATGCAATGCTCCTAGATACGTTTATGATGATGGCAAGAGTAAAAGGGTGCCAACCAAAGTATTAAGACATTTCCCTTTGATTCCAAGGTTGAAAAGGTTGTTTATCTCCAAAAAGACAGCTTTAGATATGAGATGGCATAAAGATAAACGTGTTGATGATGGAATATTAAGACATCCAACTGATTCAGAAGCTTGGAAACACTTTGACCTTGAGCACAAGTCATTTGCTTTGGATGGACGTAATGTTAGACTAGGAATAGCAAGTGATGGATTTAATCCATTTGGGAACATGAGTCTATCCTATAGTATGTGGCCTGTTTTTGTTGTCCCATATAACTTACCGCCGTGGAAATGCATGAAAGGTCCATTTTTCATGATGTCATTGCTTATTCCCGGAAAAAAGGCTCCTGGAAATGATATTGATGTATATCTACAACCATTAATTGATGAATTGAAAGAATTATGGAATGTTGGTGTAAGTACATATGATGCAGTGTCTGAACAAAATTTTTGTTTACGAGCTGCCGTGTTATGGACAATCAATGATTTTCCAGCATATGGAAATTTGTCTGGGTGGAGTACAAAAGGGAAGCTAGCTTGTCCTTCATGCAACAAAGACACACATTATAAATGGTTGAGGTATGGAAAAAAAACTGTGTACATGCGTCATCGTAGATTTTTGCCTACACATCATAGTTGGCGTCGAAGTAAAGTTTTCGATGGCAAGATAGAAGATGGGTCAATCCCTAAGTTTTTATCAAATGATGAGCTATTGAAACAATTGTCTTATGTAAAACAACCATGTTTTGGAAAGAAACTTGTTCTCAAAGGGAAGAGAAAACGTCCAGATAATTATTTGAATTGGACTAAAATTAGCATTTTTTTTTTAGTTGCCATATTGGAAAACATTGAAATTACGACATAATCTTGATGTGATGCATATAGAGAAGAATGTTTGTGATAGTCTTTTAGGGACATTAATGAACATTGAGGGAAAAACAAAAGACACTTATAAGACTCGCCTTGATTTGAAGGACATGAAAATAAGGCGTGAGTTGCATCCTATATGTATTAATGGTCGAATTAAGCTACCTTCAGCTTGTTACTTGTTGTCATCTTCTGAGAAAAAAGACTTATGTCAATTCTTAAATTCAATTAAACTTCCAGATGGCATGGGTTCAAATATATCTCGTTGTGTAAGCATTAAGGATTGCAAGATCTCTGGATTGAAAAGCCATGATTGTCATATTATTCTACAACGATTGCTTCCGGTTGCATTACGTGGCTACTTACGAAGGGATGTTCGTAAAATGATAATTGAGTTATGTTTATTCTTTAAGGAATTAACTTCAAAGACTTTGAAAGTGGACGTGTTGGATCGGCTTGATAGAGATATAGTCTTGATATTATGCAAATTCGAAAAAATATTTCCACCATCCTTTTTTGATATTATGGTCCACTTACCCATTCATCTAGCTCATGAGGCACTACTTGCTGGGCCCACTCAATATCGTTGGATGTATCCATTTGAAAGGTAATGATACCTAGTTATTGTAAAAATTCTTATTATTTGTCAATAAATAATCTTATCATTTTTTTAAGGTTATTAAACTTGTTTATGTGTGTTAACAGGAAAATGCATAATTTAAAAGCCTATGTTAGAAACAAAGCCCATCCAGAAGGCTCAATAGCGGAAGGTTATACTGATCATGAATGTTTAACTTTCTGTTCAATGTACTTCCATGGTATTGAAACAAGATTTAATCGACTAGAGAGAAATTATGATGGAGATGAAGCAAATCAGATGGAGCGCTTATCTATATTTAAATCAAATGTTCGCTTTTTAGGGGCACCAATATATGATGAGTTAAATCTATCTGATTGGGCAAAGGTTAGGTGGTATGTGTACAATAATTGTGATGAAGTGCAACAGTATATAATGTAAGATATGTTCATATTTATTATCCTACTATAAAATTCATAAATGATTGTATTATTTTTATCATTAATGTGCATCTGACATATAGGGAACACAAAGCAGAACTTGAGAGAGATGGTGTCAAAAATGTAGAAAGGAAGCAAGAGATGGAGTTCCACAAATGGTTTTCAAATCGTGTAAGTATTTAATATTCATCTATTTAATTTAAAATTTTAATAAATTAATTAAATTGATTGTATGTTTAATTTATTTATTGCATACATAGGTGCAACAATTGGAATGTGAAGGAGCAATTGAAGTTATTGAAGATTTGAAAAATTTATCCAATGGACCAGATAAATTAGTTACAAGATACAATGGATGTGTCATTAATGGGATTAGGTTTCATACACAAGATCGTGATTATAATCGAAGAACACAAAATTGTGGAGTTTGGGTGAAAGGAGAACATGGAGGTAAGAGTATTGATTTTTATGGAGTGTTAAAAGAAATCATCGAAGTTCCATATCTTGGACAAAATAAAGTTGTCATCTTCAAATGTGATTGGTGGGACCTTAGTGGTACCAAAGGATTTCAAATAGATGAACATAATATCATCAGTGTTAATATAAGCAATACATGGTACAAGAATGATCCATTTGTTTTAGCATGTCAAACACAACAAGTGTTTTATTTAAATGACATGAAGTTGGGGAATGATTGGCGAGTTGTTGATAAATCACAACCTCGAGGGAATTATGATGTATTGGAACAGGAAGTAGAAAAGGAAGATGAGTTTGATTTTGACGATCCCTTTCAGCAACAACAATCAAAAGATATTATTAATATTGATGAAGAATACACTGACAACATGTTACATAGGAATGATATGGATATGATAGATGTGGATGTGGATGTTGAAGATCAAAATGAAGTTAGTGGTAACCTTATGGATGATGATAGTGCTCCGGATGATGATCCTTTCAACAATGAGGGAAACGAGGATGAACACATTTCATCAAATGATAAGAGTGATTAAAGATAAGATTATATTTCTTTCTTACAAAAACAATTATAACAGATGATGTGTAGGTTTTTATAAGAATGTATAAACTGCAATATATTTGTAGCTAATTTTTATCAATGGTCATTTCCTCTATAAAAATTTATGCTTAATTTGCTTATGTTTGCTCTTTGTTTAATTAGCAATTTTAATAAAATAAATAACCCTCAAAATACATAGCATTTTTATTATTTTTTAACAATAATTAGTAACACTTTATTTTTTATTATTTTTTAATAAAAATAATATAGCATCCATGAATGCTACACAATAACCAATGAATTTACTGGTTTAATTTGAATATTATAGCATTTTAGATATGCTATTTAGCTAGCTCTCAAAAACCAAAACGTGGGAAAAATAAAATGAGAAACCCGCTTAAACTTTCACCCCGCTTAAACTTTCCCCAATTTTTCAATTTTCCCTCGTCTCTCACTTTCGATTTCTTAAAACTAGGAAACCATAAGGTTGGAGGTGTAGTCCTCCAACACCATCGAAAACCTCAAGGCCGATATCGAGGACAAGCATTCCACCTGACTTGCAGCGCTTCATCTTCGTCGGCAAGAAGAGGACAGCAGAACCTAGCCAACTACAACATCCAGAAGGAGTCGACGCTCCTCCTCGTCCGCCGCCTCCGTTGTTGCGCCAAGAAGAGGAAGAAGAAGACCTACAGTTCTACTCCAAGCCTAAGAAGATCAAGCATAAGAAACAAGGTCGCAAGTTGCTCTGTTAGACCACCACACCACATTCGCTTTCAACTTGTAAGAAGCTTATGAAAAAATATTTATATGAACTTGCAAGAAGGCCAGAGGTGATTTTCATGTCCTTCATCTGTCGATTTCTAGTTTATAGTTATCGTTGTTAGTATTAACAACTTGTATGGTCATTTCATTGCCTGATTGTTACTGGTTGAATATATTTTGAGTGTTGTGATCTGTTAGGATGAAGAGAATATTTGACAACTTGAGCATTGATTTGATTTGAGGATTGTTTGTGAATATATAATTGATGAATAATCTTTGTTATTATTCAAGTTACTGTCTTTGTTACAGAAGGTGTGCTTTTAGTTCCTCTGAACATTATGTGTATGGATATTGTGGTAAAAGTAATGGCATTTCCATTTTATAGATATATGATTACCTATGAGTAGTATTTCCGTTACTCTTTTGACAAATAGATACTAGAATAATTTGGTTTTTTGGTAAATTCAACGGAATTTTTGAGATCTTATGGGTAAATTTGTTAGAAATTGATATAATAAATTTTAATTTATAATGAGTCTTCAAACATGGCAATGAATCAACTCATCCTAAGGTGCATATATTTGGTAAATTGGTACTCAAGTGGCACCACCCTCTAGAAGTTTACGTGCATTGGTAGCTCCTTAACTCTGCCTCCAGAAGTGTACCTTCTCAACCCAACTCTGGTTGGTTTGTAATGCTCAGTGTTCTTATTTTGCTCAACTCAATTGTTTTCTGTAATGCCGTTGTTGTCTGCTTGTATAAATATTATGATGATGGTAGATGGATTGTCCCACAGACTCTGGGTCCTATCTGCACTATAAGACGATTCTTCTAAGAAGCAATTACCAGAGCACTCTGTCAAATTTCTGCTTCATGCTAGTGGTAATATTATTGCAAAATTTTCATATAACCCGGTAATACCTCTCATTCTTTCCCATTATGTGAATTTAACATTTTATTTCTATATTTATTTTTATTTTGAGCCAGATCATAGGACCCTAAAGCCACATGGAATGCAAAAGAGTGGTCTCTTTCCCATTAGGTTTTAACTGTTGAAGCAGAACTAGGTTCTGTATTTTGGTGTAATTTTATCACTCACTTTTCCATGTTCCAGTTCAAGGATTTCAAAAGCAATCTTGAGGTTGCATTGGTTTGTTTCTTGATGAGCTGGTTCTTTTTTTTTTTTTCTCTGATGTATTAATTAGCTGGTTCGAAGACACTTACATTTGATTAGCTAGTTCTAAAATGCTTACATTTGACATTTCCATCAATGGTGCACAGTTCTTCTTTATGTTTGCCTAGATTTGTTTTAGTTCAGTGGCTTTATGACTCCATTAAGGTTTAAATCAATTTATTACTTTCTTATATTTAGTAAATCTATAACACATGGATATTAAGAACCTTGTTGCCTTTTACCATAGGCAGTAAAAGCTAGCCTTGCCATCGACAGAGACAAGAACCTAGAAGATAATCAAAATTAAAAAGCAAAGAAGTTTGCTGGTATTGTTAAAGTTTGTGATGAACTTAATTTTTGACCTTGAATAGCTCTTATTAGGCTGTATTATCTTACTTTTGGTTTTAATATGCCATGCCACATTATTATCTGGTTTTAGTCTTCTTTATTCTGGAGTTAGTTAATTTGCTTAGCTTTAGGTTTTGCAATGAATTAAAATAATAGCACAATTTCAACAGGGAAACTATAATACCCTACAAAGACAAGTTTCTTATTGGTGTAAATACATGATGTAGCTATCAATGAAGATAAATTTTACTGAATACCTAGAAGCTTTTTCCAGGAGTTTTGTTATCTACTTATGATGTTGGTTCTTTGCATGTGGTCCTAAATAGTGGTGCGTGGCAAACAAACTGAATTCAGACTAATTTTTCAAATTTTTTGGATAATAAGGATTCAAATCGGAAATATTTTTCTTTTCAGAAAATCAATTTCCAATATGAAATTTTGTATTTTGTCTTTAAACATTGTGTAGCCGTGTCAATTTGTCATATCTTAACCTTTTGTTAGTATTTAGAGTAGGATTACATATGTCAACTTTGAATTAATGCACGTCAACCATTTCTCATTTTGCTTCATATACTCCATGATGTGCATGTATTATAGTTAAAATCAACTATAATTTTTTTTTTTTTTTGTACTTTTTCTTTATTAGTAATGCATTCTGATGTTTGACATGTTTCCTAATTATCAAAATGAATGGCAAGAACACTGAGCATCAAATGGGAACTTGAATACT
Source organism: Litchi chinensis (assembly GCA_019925255.1). Classification (NCBI taxonomy): domain Eukaryota; kingdom Viridiplantae; phylum Streptophyta; class Magnoliopsida; order Sapindales; family Sapindaceae; genus Litchi; species Litchi chinensis. The sequence goes on from CM034471.1 coordinate 22,812,167, forward strand.
GAAGAGAATTGAAAATAACTCTTACTGTTATTGTCATTCAGCATTTATTTTGTATTGAATTTTCCTTAAATGAACTGATTCTTGATTAGAAATTGACTTTCAATTTCTTGAATGTATCGGGGTTGGAAGTTGTGTGGTGAAGGTGTACCAAGATTAAGAAGTTCTTGTTCAGTAAAAACTTTCTTGAGTTCAGTCAAAGTTCCTGTTCAAATGCTGGGATACAAATCTGTCAATTGCAGTGAACAAATGTTGAAGATAAATGGTGGCTGATTCTTCACTTTTACAGATTTGGGGATGGCCTTTTTAGTTTAGAATTGTACTTTTGTGTATGAAGAACCTATATTTGGCTACTTTAATTATAATTGATATGTAGCTATCAATCTTCATATATTGATATGATAGACAATGTAATAATTTTAGTATTTTAATGGAATGACTTGAACCCTTTTATTCCTATATATATATTTTTATGTATTAAGAAGAATTCCATTCTTTATAATTAGTATATAATGAAATCTTAATTTTTTTTTATATAAAAAATAACAATATTAGGAAAATTGTTTATAGCTTTTATGATTTATAATCCAATTGTTCTCATAGCATATAGGAAAGGCTATAACATAGAAAAACTACTAACTTAATTAAATATTTATAGCAATTCAAAAATGCAATAGAAACATGATTATAGCATTTACAAAAGGTTGTGATTGCACCTATAATAACTTTTCAGAACATCATGCATAGCATTTATAAATTGCTATCAATGGGAGGAGACTTTTGATAGCATGAGCTGTGATAGCATTAGGTGAAATGCTATCTACTACCTATTATAATATTTATCTCATGCTATATTATGCCAATTTTGTTGTAGTGTATTGAAGAAGTCTAAATTTATGTAACTAAATATATATATATATATATATATTTTAGCATAACCATAAACAAGAACCAAAATCATAGTAGTGACAAAAACTTAGTCATAAAATATATTTTGATAATTAATATGAATTACTTTTGTAGAACTAGTGAGGGACTTAAATTGATGTTACTATATCCATACTATTAGTGACGAAATGTAAATTTGTAACCGGATATTTTATAACTAGCAGCTTGAGAATAGATAATGTAACAAAAACTTAGGCATGAAATAAATTGTAGTACCTAATTTGAATAACTTTGTTAGATTTAGTAAATGACATATATTATTGTTACTACACATCTAAACCATTAGTAAGGAAATATATATACATAACTAAATATTTTGTAACTAAAAGGAGGAGAAAGGATTTAGTGACAAAAATATAGTTTTAAAATAGAACTCGGTAACTAATTTGAATCAATATTAAAGAATGTAAATAATCATCACTATACATCTATACTATTAGTGAGGAAATATAAATTCATAACTAAATATTTTATAACTAAAAGGAGGATAAAGGATTTAGTGACAAAAATATAGTTTCGAAATATAACTCGGTAACTAATTTAAATCAATAGTGAGAAATGTGAATAGTCGTCACTATATATCTATACTATTAGTGAGGAAATATAAATTCATAACTAAATATTATATAACTAAAAGGAGGATAAAGGATTTAGTGACAAAAATATAGTTTCGAAATATAACTCGGTAACTAATTTGAATCAATAGTGAGGAATGTGAATAGTTGTCACTATACATCTATACTATTAGTGAGGAAATATAAATTCATAACTAAATATTTTATAACTAAAAGGAGGATAAAGGATTTAGTGACAAAAATATAGTTTCGAAATATAACTCGGTAACTAATTTGAATCAATAGTGAGGAATGTGAATGATCGTCACTATACATCTATATTATTAGTGAGGAAATATAAATTCATAACTAAATATTTTATAACTAAAAAAGAGGATAAAGGATTTAGTGACAAAAATATAGTTTCGAAATAAAATTTGGTAACTAATTTAAATCAATAGTGAGAAATGTGAATGACCGTCACTATATGTACATTTTTAGTGACGAAATATAAACTCGTAACCAAATATTTTGTCACTAAAACCACAATTTGTTGTAGTGGGCTTTGTAGCATATCTGTTCAATAAGTGTTTTAATTAGAAATAGTAAATTAAATTAAAAGACAAGGTAAGGAATGGTACATCAAAACAATTATAATTTCAATGAAGGATAATTTTCTAGTGCAGGTAGAAAATGTGTAATGTTTTAATAAACCTTTCCGCAAGGAAGTCTATGACGGACACAGTTTCTTGAATATTTGATTCTCCCCATTCAAGATATCCATCCCTTTGTACCACTGTGAAGGTCTCCATTTTGTGAACCTTTAACTGCATGCAAATCTATGATTACCTTCATCCCATATTTTCTGCATTTGTATCAAGATCGAAAAAAAAAATATTATTTTTGTAATCAATTAAATTTTTGTTGTATAAAAAAAATAATGTGGTTATGTATTGGTGTATGGGATTTTAATGAAGCAAAATTGTAATATATTTTGAATCCTAAACCAAGATTTTTGGTTGGATGATATTGTAGGAAAATCTCAAGAATAAAAAGGAAGTGTTGGAGAGCTGGTGAAGAAATTGGAAGTGAATAGTGAGTGGTTTTATTTTAAAAGTTTTGATGAATTTATAAATTGATTATCCATGTTAGTAACCATATGTTTTAGTATTGAATTGTTTTAATGAGAAGTTATTTACCTTATTTCAAATTATTAAGTTTAATTAAATGGTTGCATATTTTAAGTTTTATCATGCATGAATATCACTTGAATTTATATGATAACTTTATTTATTATTAAGCAAAGCAAAAATAGTAAGCTTTTAATATATATATACATGCATGAAGTCAAGTTGATAAGATATTTCGAAAGTAATTTCGATTACAAAGTTGAGATTAGAAAAGATATTTACAATATGAGAATTGAGTTAATTAATTGTTATTTTAGTAAAAGAGTTTCTTATGTAATTTCATATTTAATCTAGCATGTTACATATTTTATACGAATTGCATGAATATTTTTATTCAATTGCAATTATGATCATTTGAGTATTAAAGCAATCTAGTATAGTGAGTAATTATATTCGAGAATTTAGACATGCTAAAGTTAATTATAAATTATAGGCTTCGGCCTTAAAAAAGTAAAGCTTTATTTTAAGTGATTAAAGAAAAGAAAAGTAAGATTTTTATTATGAAAAGAAAAGTAAGATTTTTATTATGAAAAAATTTAAATGTCTTGGGTTTACCCTAACCCCCAGAGATTACCGGCCGAAGTATCGTATACATGTATGGTAAGAGCAGTTGGGAGAGTCAGTTACTAACACTAACTTAGGGAAGGGGGGGGGGGGGGGGGGGATGTTGAGTCGAGTCTGTCAGCCGCCCTCTGCACGTATATGGTAACGTAGATCTGCCTAATATTGGAAGGGGATTATAACCTCAAGAGGTTTCCCACATTTGCGACTACGCTTAGTAGTATCTCCAAGCTCCTGTGACGTCGAGAGATTCTGTTACAATGGAGCTAAGTTTTCCTGGGTTGCCTTTGGCGAGATAAAAGAGAAAAACACTTTAATATATGTGAAGTTTATTAAATTAGAAATTATTTTTAGTTTCGAGAAATAAATAAAGATTTATAAGAATTACTCAGTTTTGTAATTTTAATAAAATTATAGAAAGATTATTAGTTTCTATTTTTGAAAAAGTTTCTCCACTTAATTTTTATAAATTTATAGAAAGATTATTAATTTACAAAGTATTTTGGGAGGAAGTATACACTTTAGAAAAAGAGCATATTAATAACAAATTAACCACTCACTAAGTTTTATACTCACCACCCTATTTTCATATTTTTTGAAAAATCCTCCTCAAGTACAGGGACGAGTCGTCAATCAGAAGAGGCTCTATCAGACGTGTAAGTGGCCTGACGTAACAGCATCACTGCATAAGTTTAGTTTAAAGGTATATGTCATGAATTTTATGTAACTTTTGATGAATATGTTGTAAATAATATTTTGGAATTGTATATAGTATTTTGTATTTATAAAATGTAGTTTTTGATAAATTAAATTATCTATTTGTCTTAAATGAAAACGAAGTATATTTACGGATTTTAAATTGAAAATTATCTGTGGTTGGATTGTGGAAATGATTTGAGGGTCCGATGCCCAGTAGTGGAGAAATGTTTGTTATAGAAGTGTTAAATTTTGAAATTTGCAGGGTGGTATGTTCGGAAAACAGTCGTTATGTTGCTCAAATTTTTACACATCTATTTTATAAAAGTTCAAAATAAAAAGAAAAATTTTTCTATGTTTTCGTATTAACAGAAAGTTTTTAAAAAGTAAACGGTGTAGCTTTATGAAAACCTTCCAGTTGGATTAGATATCTGCTGGAGAGCTACTGTAAGGCGGTCGACAAGCCTAGTAAAGAGAAGGGCCTGTCTGATTATCATTTGTTAAGACAAAAAATCGAAACAATTATAAGATATTTGACCTTACTAGTGACCAAACCAAAGCGCTATTACTGTTTTTTTGCAACATCAAGTTGCTCCCAACACAAGCTAGCTGATGTGAGCTATTCTTATGGCCTTAATAGGATTAAATCTATAGATGCTTCTAGTTTTGTGGCATATGCTACATATCATGAGCTGATTAGTTTCATTACAATTTACTCCCTTTTTGGGCTACTGAGTTTGTTAAATTAGGCCCCATTGGCCTTATGGCCTGAGTGCTATTTTTAGGCACAATAGCATTCTACCTAATTCAAGTCATTACTATCATGTTCGTACTCTGATTCATTGTAGCTTTTTAGTTTCATTTTAGTAAAACAAACAAATTTGTCATACCCCATACCGATTGTCTTACTATTTCTTAGTTTTTTTTTTTTTTTTCATTTTATTTTTGAGAAAATCCCAAAAAATAACTTGACATATGAGAATATATCTATTTTGCGATTCATTGTTTCATATTTATCTGAAATACAACTTGATATTAATATGAGTATCCAAAATCTCCTTGGGGGTATACAAAAAGATGACAATGCCCTTAACAGTCACATAATCCGTTATGTTGATATGGTTGACTATATGACTCTAAGGGCAAAAAAGAAAAAAAACAATGAAAAATTAATTAAAATGTAAGAAATCAAAATAAATAATATTAAATATAAAACCATTAAAAAAATAAGATATTTTTATTTAATCATATATATATTTCTCTCAATTTTCTCTCATCTCTCTCTTCTCTAACTCTCCCTCTTTCTCTCTCCTTTCTTACTCTTCTCCAACCAGCCTCTTTCTCTCTCGTTCTCTATGTTCGTCCAATGATGATGGTTGTAGGGATCTTGATGGCGACAGCAAAAGTGTAATGGCAGAGATTTCGTCTTGTGATGATGGTCTCCATGTGAGAAGATACTTAACTACCGCCTCTCTAACCTGCCTCCTCCTCCTATTCCTCTTCCGTCTCCTTCACCAAAACTGTCACTTTCTCCACCATGTGGCCACCTACCTTCACTTCATCTTTGTGTCTTTTTCAACCTAGATTATCTTCCATCTCCTTCACCAAAACTGTCGCTTCCTCCACCATATGGCCGCTAACCTCCACTCTATCTATATGCCTTTTTCGACTCGTTGACAACCTAGGTTCAACCCAAATTGAGACGATCTAGGTTCCTATCTCTGCTGGTCTTTAGATAACTGATGATGATGATATTGATTTATTAGTTTTAATTTTGGGTTTATTAGTGATGACATTGATTTGGGTTTGTTGATGATGATATTGATTTTGGGTTTGTTAGTTTTAATTTTCGTTTTGTTAATTTTCAGATGAAAATTGAAGAGTTTGCTAGTGCTTGATGATATTGATATTGAGAAATTAATGATAGTGTTTTCTAGTTGAATCTCCATCGTCTATCCAAATGGATGGATGGTGGAGATCAACCTATTTTTATATTAAACTTGTTATTTTTTAATCTATTAGTAATTTATAATTTTTTTCCTTTTTAAAATATTATTTAATCAAAATCTTAGGGCTAAAATGACCCTTTTAACTTTTATCAAACTTTTCTATTGACTATAACTTTTGTGGTAAAATGGATAAAAATGAAACAGTGGGTTATAAATCAACATTATTTCACATGTCAGGTTGTTTTTTGAGATTTTTTTTATAATCTTTCGTTTGCTCACTTTGATTTCCCTCTCTCTCTCTCTCTCTCTCTCTCTCTCCCTCCCTCCCTCCCTTCCTCCCTCCCTCCCTCCCTTTTTTAAATTATATAATCTAAAATTTTAAGGACTTCTTAATTATATGATCTAAAATTTAAAAGGCAATGAGCAAAGTTGAATTAGAAGAAAATTATAAGAATCTATAATTATGAGGCCTCATCCCAATCTCTTGTCATTTTTCAATGTAAGATTTTAATCTTTTTACCTCATAGGGTAGGTGGTGTTTTCGAGGTTTGAACCATTGATCTTAAATGTCTTTTGGTTGCAAACTCCTACCACAACTCTCTTACCATTTGTCTACTTGTCTTAATGGAAGAAGGTATGCAATCAAAACACATTTAAGATCAATACTTAAACCCTCAAAGATGCTATCTACTCTACGGGATAAAAAAAACTATAACTTATTGGTACAAATGCAAATAGATTGGATAGAGTCCAACAAATACATAAAGTTATTATATTAAGTAATATATATATAAATAAATACGTACATATATATTTTGCTAGGTTAAACCTAACAAAAAAAAAAAAAAAACTTAAGATAGGGTATTATTTGTTAAGACGAAAAGTAGGCACAGCCAAAAGGTGTTTAGCCCTACTAGTGACAAAACCAAACTGCTTTGACATGTCCAATTGAGTTGGCTCCAACCCGTCAGGAAGATCCCAATCAAAGCAATGAACAAGTTGTGCTACTACTAGCCTAACCATAGTGAGACCCAATTGCATTCCAGGGCAACTTCTACGACCCGAACCAAATGGGATGAATTGAAAGTCTCGGCCATGAAGATCAATATTATTTCCTATAAACCTTTCCGGATAAAACCTTTCAGGATCATTCCAGGCATTCGGATCCCTTCCAATTGCCCAAGCATTAATAAAAATTCGTGAGTTTTTTGGAATGTGGAAACCGTTGACGGTGCAATCCTCCATAGAATGATGAGGGAGTAAGATTGAAACCACTGGATGAAGTCTCAAATTTTCCTTCACAACCATGTCCAGGTATTCCAAATTATCCAGATTTGATTCTTCAATCATTCTGTCTTTGCCCACAACTGTTTCTAGCTCTTTTTGTAGTTTCTTCATTACTCTTGGATGCCTGATAAGTTCTGAGAGTCCCCACTTGTATGAATAATTAGAAACAAACTAGATTGCATATTAAATTTTAAAAATGAAAATTTGATTTACGTATATATGATGCATAATTACCAAGATGATGGACTTAACGGACTCTCGATCAAGATGGTACTCTATCTCTTTCGATCCCATGAAGCTCAACATTAGATCAACGAAGTCTTTGGGTCTGTTTTCATCTTTGGATTGAACACGTTCATCAATGATCTTCTCAAAAAAATCATCAAAAACCTTTGCAACATCTTTCATGCGCTTTCTCAGGCCTTGAAGATCAAGCGAAGCAATTTGAGGAACGTAACCAGCCAAGTTAAATGTTGCTCCCAACTCCATAATCTCTTGGATCATAGCTTTAAACCCTCTCTCATCGAACTCCTTGTCCGTATATTTCTTCCCAAACACCATTCTACATGTCATGTCTGCACTGAGAGTTGCAACCTTGGCACTCAAGTTAACACTGGTACCACTACAAGCAGCCTCTTTTACATGTTCAATCAAAAGATCAAGCTCTTCCTTTCTCATAGGCTTGAAAGAATTGATCTTATGATTGCTAAGCAGTTCTAGAGTACACATTTTTCGAACTGTTCGCCAGAATGACCCGTATGGAGCTAGGACCATGTTCTTTTGGTTATAAGCAATATACCTGGCAGCCTCAAGAGGTGGCCTGCTAGCAAAAACAAGGTCATGGGTTTTCAAGAACAGCTCGGCTGCTTCTGGGGATGAGACAACTACAGTAGGCTTCAATCCTAAGCGTAAATGCATGATGGGGCCATATTTTTGGGATAGTTTTTGGAGATCTCGGGGAGGATTTTTTCCCAACAAATGAAGGCATCCAAAAATTGGAAACCCTCTTGGACCAGGAGGTAATCTGTTAGTTTCTGCATTCCTTTTCCATAAAAATGCTTGAATTAGGAAGAAGAGAAGCACAAAAACAGCTAATGTAGTCCATGGAGTCCAAGACATGGTGATGAAAATTTTGTGGTTCGCAGCTCTGACACTGAATTGAGAATTGTTGGCTCTGGGTGAGAATACATAAATTGGATGTGATTTTCTACTTATCAACTTAGTTTTTATAGACCCCACACGTACATCATCAACTTGATTTTTATATGACAAGTTGTGGAGGGACGTGTCTACAGTGTTTAATGAGTTTGTCATTGCTACCACTTTTATGATTAAATTCAGTCGTGTGCGTAGCTATAAAAATTTAATGATACATGTAATTATTGATTGATTTTTTTTTTCTTCTCATTTGAAGATTGGCACCGACAGATTCATTGCGTGACAGGGGTACACATGCCCTCCTGAATTTTTGAAAATTATAATTTTTTTTTTCATTTGTTATGTACGTTTTACAAAAGTTTTAGTAATTTTTTTAATGTACAATTCTAAATATTTTAATTATTAAAAAAATGTAAAATTTGTCATTTTAATAATTTTTATTTTTATTATCGTTGGCTTTATTAATATTTAGTTTCTAACATTTAATTTAATTACTATTCATACATTAATCTCGTATTTGTTGTATTCTTATTGTAATAATAATGATATATATCATAAAAGTAAATATAAATATATTCATAATTTTTATGGAAATATTAGTATCTTCTTAGACATTTTAAATATTGATATCTCTAGCTTGACTTGAAAATCAAATTAATAAAATCAAAAAAATTATAAGATTTTAAATTTTATTTTGTTACATAAAATTTTATCAATGTACAATCATGATTTAAATTTGAATTTCTTATTTTTTATTTGTTCTCTTCTGACTAAAGAGATATGTTACATTATATTTATTTAAGCTTAATTTCTAACAAAAATTTAATTTCTAATTTGAATGTAAATTTTACAGATTTGATTGCTAATGATTAGATTATAATCACAAATCAATAATTAAGTCATCTTTATATATATATATATATATATATGGATTATCAATTAGTGAAAATGTTATTTTTTTTACTTTATAATTTGAGATTTTTAAATTGTAAGATTATATATGTTCTTAATTAAATGTATTATTTATTTTTATTTTTAGTTATTCTGGAGTTTATGGAGAAAATTAAAAAATGAAATTTCATATTTTATTACTATAATTTTAATTATTGTTAACATTATTATTAATTTATTGAAGTATTCTATTTAGTATGAATTTTTGAGTCCATCGCTGACTATTGTTGATTGTATTATGCCTGTTTAAAATAATTTATATATTTCCTCTTAAATAATTAAAAAAGAACTGGGTAGATTCCCGAAGCACTCAATAATGTCTGTTGTTTACTTCGACCATCGAGTATAGTTTGTCTCTCATATATATATATTTTTAAAGGAGTGTACAGGGTGGGGTTACAGCTACGAGATGAGGACCATAGATTACATACACGCCCATTACTGTCTAGAAGTGTACCGTCCTGCTGAGAAGGACATTTAAACTCATGAGACATGGTTTTACAATTACCATGAATGGTCATACTCAAACAGTAGTATTCACATGCGCTTCAATCATAAATATCATTTATTCACATGCCAAGATCGTTATATCTTCAACAATGGCTATATACCACTACAAATCTAAGTACCTTCCAGTACAATTCCATTGCCAGCTGCCTTGTAAAATTATTGACAAAACATGCATTTTCACTCTTTTGTCCCATTTCTCTCCAATAATTTTAGCATACAACTATCTGTAAGTCTACCAAATCCACATGCTCGAGCTGGAATATATCATTGAAATAATTACAAAAATGACCTATTTGGAGAGGTGGACTCCAAAACTGACCTTTCTATTTTTGATGGTACAAAAAGAAGCATGACTAGACCAAAATACCCTTAATGAAAACACTCAAACCTGTCCAAAAGCTCTGCAGCTCTTATGTATGCCTAGATCTACCCGAAAACTCTGCAGCTCTTACTTTTCACTTCTCACTTCCCATTTCTCACTTCATACAAGTCATTCTCTTCTCACTTTCTTATCACTTCCCGCATCAAAGTCGCCATTATCTTTCGACGCCCAACAACAGAAGGAAGTTTTTGGAGCATGGAAGAACTGCAGAAGGCAACGTTGAACTTGCTGCTCTGTTTCGACATCCAACAACATAATCAATTTTTGGGACTGTGGAAGAACTGCGCCACAGCTGCCGCTCGTCTTCTCTGCAAGTGGATAGTATATTTGACTAGTTTTAGTTGCTTTGGGTAGGTGAATATGATATCACAGACCAAGGTTGGCGTAGTGAAAATGGGTTGTGCTTGTTGGTGTATTTTGTGTGTGATTTTGTGGATATGATTAGGATGTGAAAGTTATATTATGTGGGTAGTTGTTATTGGTGAATCTGTACTTTGAGCGTGGGATTTGTAACAAAGGTTTACAATCGAAGTTTAGAGGTGAAGTTTTGATATGAAGGTTGGGATCCAAATTTTTAGGTTGAAAATCCTAACTCGATTGGGATTTTGAACCTCGAGGTTGGGATTCCCTACCAATCCCAACCTGTAGGTTGGGAATCCTAACCTTGAGATTGAGAATCTCAAACGTGATTGAACAACCGAGGTTGGGATTCTCAACCTTCAGGTTGGGATTCCCAACCTCGAGGTTGAGAATCCCAACCTCGGGGTTGGGATTCCTCATCAATCCCAACCCCGAGGTTGGAAATCCTATTTTCGACAACGGACTTCCGAGCTGTGATGGAAAATTCAGGTTGAGATTTTCAACTTGAAAGTTGGGATTCCCAACCTACAAATTGAGAATCCCAACGTAATGGTTGAGAATTCCAACCTTGGCTATTCAATTAAGGTTAGAATTCCCTTCCCAACCTGTAGGTTGGGAATCTTAACCCCGAGGTTTGGATTCCCAACGTCGAGGTTGAGAATCTCAACCTCGGGGTTGGGATTGATGAAAATCCTATTTTCGACAACAGACTTCCGAGCTGTGATGGAAAATTCAGGTTGAGATTTTCAACTTGAAAGTTGGGATTCCCAACCTACAGATTGAGAATCCCAACGTAATGGTTGAGAATTCCAACCTTGGCTATTCAATTAAGGTTAGAATTCCCTTCCCAACCTGTAGGTTGGGAATCCTAACCTCGAGGTTTAGATTCCCAACCTCGAGGTTGAGAATCCCAACCTCGGGGTTGAGATTGATGGAAATCCTATTTTCGACAATGGACTTCCGAGCTATGATGGAAAATTCAGGTTGAGATTTTCAACTTGAAAGTTGGGATTCCCAACCTACAGATTGAGAATCCCAACGTAATGGTTGAGAATTCTAACCTTGGCTATTCAATTAAGGTTAAAATTGGATTCCCAACCTCGAGGTTGAGAATCCCAACCTCGGGTTGGGATTGATGGAAATCCTATTTTCGACAACGGACTTCCGAGCTGTGATGGAAAATTCAGGTTGAGATTTTCAACTTGAAAGTTGGGATTCCCAACCTACAGATTGAGAATCCCAACGTAATGGTTGAGAATTCTAACCTTGGCTATTCAATTAAGGTTAGAATTGGATTCCCAACCTGTAGGTTGGGAATCCTAACCCCGAGGTTTGGATTTCCAACCTCGAGGTTGGGATTGATGGAAATCCTATTTTCGACAACGGACTTCCGAGCTGTGATGGAAAATTCAGGTTGAGATTTTCAACTTGAAAGTTGGGATTCCCAACCTACAGGTTGAGAATCCCAACGTAAAGGTTGAGAATTCCAACCTTGGCTATTCAATTAAGGTTAGGATTCCCTTTGAGGTTGGGATTCCCAACCAATCCCAACCTCTAGGTTGGGAATCTCAACCTTTAGGTTGGGATTTCTAATCTTGACTTTAAAAATCAAAAGGTACATATATTTCGTAATTGAACAAATTTATGGGGTTGTTTCGTAATTACAATATTTATCATAGAGAGCGCTTCTTAACCAAAAAGCGCCCTTAAAAATATTTTCTAAAATTACAGAATTACACTTTTAGTTTTCTGAATTATCAAAACTGACCTTATTATTATTTTTTGAACAAAACTGCCCCTTCAAAGTTTGAGTTAACCATTTCTTCAATGTCAAAATTCATAATCTCTCATAATTCAACATCATTAACCACAATTCATCAATATCATCAATCCAATTCATCAACATCATCATCTCCCACAACAACAACAACATTATAACATTATCAAATCATCATAACATTAATAAAAAAAAAAAAAAAAAAGCAGAAGAACATGGTGGTTCTGGGTTCAAGACGGTCGAGATTCAGTTTGGACAATGTTTGAGGCTCAATTGATGGGGGGAACGATGACGACGGTGTGAGCGATTGGAGACGGGCACGGCGAGGCTTGGACTGAGTCATGCCGAGTTGTCGGCGTCGATATGGCAGAGAGGGAGAGATTGAGACGAATGAATGGTAGAATGAACCAGTTAGGTGTTGAAAATTTCATTATATACCACCAATATATATATAAATATATAAATATAACATTAAACTCGATCACTGGAATTTATATGTGTATTTCTCCATAGACACACAACCAGTATGTTTAAAAAATCCAAAGGTACAAATATTTCATAATTAAACAAATTTTTGGGGTCGTTTAATAATTTTAGATTTTATTATAGAGGGTGCTTCCAACCCAAAAAGCGTCCTCTATAATAAAATCTAAAATTACAAAATTTCACGTCCAGGTTTCTAAATTTTTAAAAACGCCCTTATTATTTTTTTAACAAAACTGCCCTTCAAATTTTTAGTTGTGTGAATTACCAAATGATCCAAGCAGTCAAACACAGATACACAAAAAACATCCTCTGTCCTGAAGTCGTGCACCTATATGTTAGTGTAATGTGCATATTGACTTTTATATGATACTTATATCATATAATCAGTGCAACATAATATATATATGCAATAGTAATAAATGAAAAATTTTCAATAAATACTTTATAATTATTGAAAATTACATATGTTATGCAATATATGCAATCCAGTAGATGTTACTTAAATATTTCAATTATATATATGATAACATATCTAGGCGAGTTGCGCGAAATTCTTTAAGCATACCATATTGGTGTGCCATGTGACCGAGCATCTAAAAAAATATTGTACTATTATGTAAAACAGGCATTGTTCAAGCACAATTCCTAGTCTTATATGAAAAAAAGTATGAGCTAAGATCAGAGTGGCATTACGTGTTAAAAATAAAAAGGTAAAGATATTTCATAATTTAAAAATTTTATGGGGTCGTTTCATAATTTTTTATTTTATTATAGAGAGCGTTTCCTATCCAAAAAGCGTCCTCTATAATAAAATCTAAAATTACAGAATTGCACGTCCAGGTTTCTAAATTTTCAAAAACGCTCTTTTTTATTTTTTTAACAAAACTGCCCTTCAAAGTTTAAGTTTTGTGAATTTGAGAATCCCAACGTTTAATTGCGAGGTTGTGGTCATCATTTTCCTTTTCCTTTTCTTTTTATTTTCCGTTCATGTTCATATTTTCATTGTTTAATTCATTAGCCTAATTTCCCAACTGAATTATATTGTGAATGTCACATTAGCCTAATCACAACTCAAATAATAGGAATACTAAAGCAACAACACACATGAAATCTTTTACAATAAAACGTAACCTGTTTGTTGTGGAGTTGATGTACGTCCAAACTTATCAAAACTTATATTGAACCATTTGTAGACTTCATTATGAATAGCATGGTATATACAAAGTTGTAATTCACAATTTATATACACAATTCACAATTTATATTCTATAGATTTATTTTAAATGTAATTAATGAAATATTGTAATAACTAAAATATTTATTACATTACAATTTCAACTTTTATTGTAATAATAATTTAACTTAATAACATTTTATTTATTTTTATTTAAATATATAAATTTAATTTACTATATTATAATAATTTATTCATGTGTATATAATTTTTTTTTTAAAAAATACTTTACTATAATAATTAATCATATTTTGATTATGAATAAAAATATTATTAATATATACATAAAAGTGTTTTAGTATTTGTTAAATAATTTATTATAATTGTTTGTATTATATTAAATGAAGTTACATGACAATAATAATAAAATGATATAAATATCAAATTATTAGTTTTTAGATAATTTTAATTTTAAAATAGGGATGATCTAAAAAAAAAAAACCATTACAGTTTGTCAAAATGTCAATTTTAATACTATAATTTTATTTTTATCCAAAATCCTCCCTAATGTTAAAAAAAATAGAAAATGACAATTTTACTCCTTATAACTTCATCATTAATTTGTGATCATCGAGGGTATTATCGTTCCTTCACATGCCTCTAGAGGTATTTTGAGTATTTTTATTAATATTAGAAAGAATTTTGGATAAAAATAAAATCATAGATTGTAAGGTCATTTTTGATAATTTAGAAAACTAAAGATGCAATTCTGTAATTTCAAAAAATATTATAGAGGGCGCTTTTTGGATAGAAAGCGCCCTCTATATACAAATATTTTAATTACGAAACAACCCCTCAAATTTGTTCAATTACGAAATGGATGTACAAATATTTCGTAATTGAATAAATTTGAGGGGTTATTTCGTAATTAAAATATTTGATTATAGAGGGCGCTTCCTACCCAAAAAGCGCCCTCTATAATATTTTTTAAAATTATAGAATTACATTTTTAGTTTTCTAAATTAGAAAAAATGACCTTATTATTTTTTAAACAAAAATTAAAAGGTTTCTAGATAATGAATGTTAAAACCTTTTCAGTTAGGAATACTAAAGTTGGATAATGGAGGTTGGAATCATCATTTTCCTCTTCCTTTCTTTTTATTTTTCGTTTCATGTTCATATTTTCATTGTTTAATATAACTCTTCCTCAATATTAAAATAGCATTGATTCTTAATCAATGTTGAGGATGTCGCTCAGTTTTGTGCATTAAAATCTTTTACCACTACATTAAAAAGACAAGTCAGAATTGAAGAGAAAAGACAACTAAAAGGATAACCAAAGAAAAGCACATGTATTTGCCAAAATACCAGTTTGCAATTTAAATTGAACCAATATAGTTGACCAAACAGAATCTCGAAACAATACTAGACATGGAACCAAATTTAGATTTTCTTTCTCCTTTCATGCTTCTTTTGTATGCATTACCGGAATTTACTAAATTTCACCATTTAAAAAATGAACATGAATTTCCTAAACAAAAGCGAATATTTTGCAATGTCCAATCAATTTATATGGCAAAAAAACAATATAAATCCTAAATGTTCAATATATTTCAGTTCTTCCTCTCATTCTGTCAGCTTGGCAGAAGGCCAATAAGTTTACAAATATCGAAGACCTTTTTAATTGCCTCGTTTTTGCTCTCTTGAACTCCGTCCTCCAAAAAATCCTGGCAAGAATCCACCTACTGCACCAAATGAACAATGTCGAATAAGTTACAACAGAAATTTGGGACATTCCTAAAAAAAAAAGAAAAAACAAAAAGGAGAAACAAAAGAAATTGCAAGAGCATTTCAAGATCATCTATACAATTTTGTCTACTACAGTTAGAACATCATTAAGATAGAAATAAAATTCAAGATCTCTCAATAATTTTAATGGTACAATGTGCAAGTTATAGAGAATACCTAAATAAAGATCATTCCCTGCATGGAGTAAACTTCTGACAAATATAGATGCCAACAAGAGTTGTAGAGGAGCCTAACTCTTCACATGCAATTTCACACCATACAGCTAGAAACGAAAAAGAACATAAAACATAAATAATACCCAAACTCTTTCAAAGGAAGAAAATGAGGACAAGCTAAAAGCTATTATTTTTTATCACAGAGCAAAAAATTTGAGTAGATATTCAGGGCATAGGAAAACATTTTGTAAAATCTCAATATGCTAAAGGACCAACATATGTAAAAAGCACAAAGATTTGCACAAGGAATTCGAAACAAATATAAATAAATAAATGACAGGCCTTTTACTCACACGCATAACCACGTGGGCCATTCACATAGTGCTAGAGGCAGATTAAGATACCAATTTCTTCATTAAATCCAACCTAGCATTGGGCAAAATACTCCTCTCATATCTGCTATATATTATATACACAGCCTAATTTCATCAAGTTACCACTCTATTTCACAATTTCATCCACACAGGATGTTCTATATTGTAGGCAACAGTCCGATGATCAGAAACCTTTTCGCATATACTCAGACGTTCTACATTGCAAGCAAAGTGAGGTGAGCTCGAAAACCATTGTCTTTACTGTATCAATACTACAATTACTATATAAAGCAGATATTAGTAACCAAAAACAATTAAAAGAAATTAGCAGTTAATTGAATCATTATGAAAACATATTTTGATATTACATTAATCACAACAAGATATAAACCAAGTCTTCACAATAGCTAGGCTTAAGAGAATAAAAAGTATTGTTAAACAAATATTTTAAAAACCACTATAGAAATCCATCACAGAAACAAACATCAATCCATAGCAATAATACAAATAACAATAATCACTCTGATAGTGCATCTAAAAGTTAGTTAAAAGTCATCTTACTTTATTCATAGAGCCAAGCTGTACAACTCCATGTGGAACAACTGCTACAACAACAATGGTCTGCAGAACAGAAGATAAACAATTTTGTAAAGATATATCTGAACAAGTTACAAAGAAAGTTGAGAGAATAAACTACACCTTACATTAATCACAACAAAATGTGCTAACGATGTTTATCATCAATCTACCTTCACTACACAAGAAGACAAAACTTTACCATTCCTAGCTTTCCAGAAGAAAAGCTTTCAACTTCATTTCACATATAGGCACCCATAATGTAAGATGTCATGCAAGTAGAAAAACAAACGATTATGTACATAAGCATAGGATTTAATGTCATGAGAGACAAATACTTGGCAAGACTTCATTGAATGGATTAGGACTGAACTTGCCTATATATACAAGTATATAGAAATCAAACAAAAAATCTTAACAACAGATCACATGGTTTGCTTCAAGTTATTCAAACATAGAAAAACAAGAATCAAAACATGCCACCCCAAACATGGTAATCAAGATCACACATTGCATTTTCTAGACGGTGTAGCAGAATTGAATCCTCGATGTTTGTTCAGTCCAAACCACACAGACCTAAAACCTCAACCACTAAAACTAAAAACTAACTCATTCTCTCACCAAATAATCAAACATCAGATGGCCCACTTCTCTCACCTGCAATCGGAGAAGCAGACGATGAACTTCACAAAACACAAAAATCATACCGAAAACACAAAGCATATCTTCTCAATGAACATCAAAACACACACACACACAAAAGAAAGCCAAATTTTCCTTCAAGAACAGAAACACATATTCGTTTTCAATAACTTCATCTAAAACAATCCACCTTCCTCGTTCATGCACGTATAACACCCATTATAAATGTAAGCAATTGAAACTTCGATTTCGATAATCAAATGACAATATTCAAATCTCAGAATTGATATCATACTTTTCATCCATCAATCAGGAACTGGAAAAGCTGGATTCCATTAGCCTTAAAGAACTCGTTAACTAATTCCGGATACGGGTTCGGACACAAACACCTAACACAAACAAAACAACCAAAAAAAAAATTATCATAATTTTTTTTTTAATTTCAAAAAAAATAAATTCAGTAACATATATGTATATATATGTATATGAGAAGGTGTATAGATATACTCACAAAACAGAACGGAGCCCTAAAGATTGCAAGAAGCTGAAATTGGGAGAATCAGGAAAGCCGGACCTGAAAACACCGTGATCGACCATAGCGAAGCTCAACGACGGCACGAATAGCTCGTCGCTATCATTTTCATTCTCTTCCATGTTGGCATTCGGATGGTGGTGGCTGGAGGTCGACAATCGATGAGATGCGATGGTGATGAGGTGTGACAATCAAAGAAAATGGTTGGATACTAAGAGAGTGAATGTCGGTGGGTGGAGGTGTGCCAGTGAGGTGCGACGGTGGTGCGTGGACATGCGACAAGAGGAGGTCGAATGGAGGTTGGGATTCCTAGAGAGAGAATGTGAGTAAAAGGTTGGGAATAGAGAGTGAAACATTTGGTAGAGAGAGTGACCAACAAAAAAGGGTGGGTCAAGGGTATTTTTGTCCAAAAAGAGACATTGTGCAAGAATTTTTTTTTTTTTTTAAAGATAAAATCATTACCAATTCCATTTAAATATATTCAATTTCATTTAAATCTATGTAAAAAATCCAACAAACTCTAAATATAATTTTAATAAAATTTGATGTAATCCATTAAATAATCCAATAAACTCTTAAATAGAATTCTAACAAAATCTAATGGAATCTATGAAATCTATAAAATATATCAAAATCTATCATTAAAAGAAACTTCAACAAATTCAAATGAAATCTAGATTGAATATACCCCCCTTAGATTTTATTCTCCATAGACACACAACAAGTATGTTTTAAAAATCAAAAGGTACAGATATTTCGTAATTAAAAAAAGTTTAGGGGTCGGTTCGTAAATTTAGATTTTATTATAGAGGGCGCTTCCTACCCAAAAAGCGCTCTCTATACTAAAATCTAAAATTACAGAATTGCACGTCCAGGTTGCTAAATTTTCAAAAACGCCCTTATTATTTTTTTTAACAAAACTGTCCTTCAAATTTTTAGTTTTGTGAATTACCAAATGATCCGAGCAGTCAGACATAGATACACACAAAGCATCCTCTGTCCTGAAATCGTGCACCTATATCTTAGTGTAACGTGCATATTGACTTTTATATGATACTTATATCATATAATCAGTTCAACATAATATATATATGCAATAGTAATAAATGAAAAATATTCAATAAATAATGTATAATTATATTAAAATTACATATATTATGCAATATGTGCAATCCACTAGATGTTACTGAAATATTTCAAATATATATATGCTAACATATCTAGGCGAGTTTCGCGAAATTCGGTAAGCATATCATATTGGTGTGCCATGTGATCGAGCATCTAAACAACTATTGTACTATTATGTAAAAACAGGCATTGTTCAAGCACAATTCCTAGTCTTATTTGAAAAAAAAAATTGAGCTAACATCATAGTCGAATTAAGTTTAAAAATTAAAAAGGTACAGATATTTCGTAATTCAATAAAGTTTAGGGGTCAGTTCGTAAATTTAGATTTTATTATAGAGGGCGCTTCCTACCCAAAAAGCGCCCTTTATACTAAAATCTAAAATTACAGAATTGCACGTCCAGGTTGCTAAATTTTTAAAAACGCCCTTATTATTTATTTTTTTAACAAAACTGCCCTTCAAATTTTTATTTTTGTGAATTACCAAATGATCCGAGCAGTCAGACATAGATACACACAAAGCATCCTCTGTCCTGAAGTCGTGCACCTATATCTTAGTGTAACGTGCATATTGACTTTTATATGATACTTATATCATATAATCAGTTCAACATAATATATATGTGCAATAGTAATAAATGAAAAATATTCAATAAATACTGTATAATTATATTAAAATTACATATATTATGCAATATATGCAATCCACTATATGTTACTTAAATATTTCAAATATATATATCATAACATATCTAGGCGGGTTTCGCGAAATTCTTTAAGCATATCATATTGGTGTGCCATGTGATTGAGCATCTAAATAAATATTTTACTATTATGTAAAAAAGGCATTGTTCAAGCACAATTAAACATCGATGTACCATCTCAATTACTAATGAGAACCTAATTTAATATCATTATCAATGCCAATAAAATTCCATCAAAATACTTTTAATCACTAAATTTGATTATCATTCTTTAGAATTGCTTATAGGGTCTAATCTTGACTGAATCCACAATTTACCTTATAATTACACATAGATTCAATCACACTTATGCTTCCATATATCAATATCTCTAAACTCAACACTTTAAACTAAATGACAATCAAATAAATTGGCACAGCATCCACTCCATTTTAATCACAACATACGATTCTATCACTTAAACATATCTGAAAAAATTTCTAACCATTGAGATATCTTCCGTTATCTTTCCCATCTATTTCGAAATTTCGATCATCCAAACTCAAGATCATAAATATTTAGCATTGAATACAATTCACAACACCACTCAAAGATTTCAAGACATACATACTCACAATGATAATTCTTAATTCTCATATCTCAACAATAATCTTTAGAGAAAACTACCTAGTCCCAATCTACCATAACATGAGATAATAATAATTCTTAATATCATCTAAATCATAACTTATGACATAATAGAAATTCAGGAATCTCAACCTAAAGGTTGGGAAAGATTGGGTCCCAACCTTGAGGTTGGGATTCCCAACCAAGGTTGGGAATCCCACCCTAAGGGTTAAGAACCTACCTAACCTTTTTGTTGAGATTCCCAACCTTTGGGTTGAGAATCCCAACCTTCTAGTTGGGAATCCCAACCCTTCGGTTGGAAATCCCAACACAAGGTTGGGTGGGAATGGTGACAATTCCATTCCCAACTCAGAAGTTGGGAATCCTAACCTAAGGGTTAGGAATCGTATCCTGAGTTTGGAAAGATTCCCAACCTCTGGGTTGGGAATCCTAACTCTTCGGTTGGAAATCCCAACCACAAAGTTAGGTAGGAATGGTGACAGTTCCATTCCTAACTCGAAAGTTGGGAATCCCAACCCAAGGGTTGGGAATCGTATCCTGAGTTAGGAAAGGTTCCCAACCTCTAAGTTGGGATTTCTAACTCCAAGGTTGGGAATTGTGCATCTAGGTTTGGAATTTAATACTCTTTTTTGTACTTTTAATAATTCTTGCATAATGATTATAAAAACCCTTTCGGTTGGGAGCACCTAAGTTGGATAATGGAGGTTGAGATCATCATTTTTCTTTTCCTTTTCTTTTTATTTTCCGTTTCATGTTCATATTTTCATTGTTTAATTCATTAGCCTAATTTCCCAACTGAATTATATTGTGAATGTCACATTAGCCTAATCACAACTCAAATAGTAGGAATACTAAAGCAACAAGACACATGAAATCTTTTACAATAAAACGTAACCTGATGACATATTGAGATAATATTTGCACAATAATAATAACGTAATTGCACAATAATAATAATAACAATGTGACAGTGTACTGAGTACACTATTTACATGAACAAGAATAATAATAATAATAATAATAACAATAATGTGCCACTTTCTTTTTACAAGATATCAACACCACAAGATACTCATGCTGCCATGCACAGGTCATTGCAAGCCCCTAAGCTGCCTGCAATCTGCATGTGTTGCACGTCCAAGTCCCTGCATACACATTGCCTGTGCTGCTCGCTAGTGCCATTGCACGCCCATTGCCTGTGCCACGCGCTGCTTGTGTTGCAAGCTGCCTACGCTGCCCCTGTACGCACACTGCCTGTGCTGTGCGCTGCTTGCGCTGCATGCTGCCAGTGCTGCGAGCCTGTGCCCCTGTACGCACACTGCCTGCGCTGCATGCTGCCAGTGCTGCGAGCCTGTGCCCCTGCACGCACACTGCCTGCACTGCATGCTCCCTGCGCTGCGCGCTTATGCCGCTACACGCATACTGCTTGTATCGTATCAAAGTTTTAAAAGGAATAAAAAGAAAGATCCCTAGTTGAGAAATGATAGCTCAGAAGCCAAGCGTAACAAGTACATTTCACTGAAGAGCCACTCCAAGTGGGGGTCTTCTTACATGTTAGCTTCTCATAACAGCTTAAAGAATCATTTCTAACAACACTCAAATCAATCAAATAATAAAAAAATAAAATAAAATAAAATAAACTATTTCAAGCAATAATAGCAAGAATATAATAATAATAATAATAACAACAAGCTCCCTAGTCGAGAATGATGAAGCCAAGCGTAACAACAAAATTTCATAGAAGAGCCACTTCAAGAGCGGCTTTTTACATGTTAGCTTTTCATCATTATTACAAAACTTTATAACAAATTCTCAAGCCACTTACTTCAGAAAGTAAATTTAAATCACTAAATCTTCTTAATGTCCCTCGTGTTGTCTTGATCCCTTCTGGCGATTGTATACCAACTTGAACTCTATAAAACTACAATAAATAATGTTAAACAGAACGGCAAAAATTAAATGAAATTTGCTAGAACTTGAAGTAGGTAGAACTAATTACATACGAAAGGTCAACATAAACATATAAAACAAGTCTGACAAGTAACAGTCCAAACTTTCCAATTAACCAATTTGAGGTAGTGGAGTCCAATTAATGAAATGGCAAGTGAAAAAAGTGACCGCAACAGCTAATTGAGAAAAATAGACTAGCTCTTTTAATAATAATAATATACATATATATACACTATCCTCCCTCAACTTAGGCATACATTCATTATGGGAACAAATCATAAAAAACTGAAAAATTAGTACAAACAAAAAACCTTTGTGGCAATTGAGCAACCAAAAGAAATACAGTGCATGCCACAATCACAACATACAGATATAATAACTATGTTCAAAGTCAATAACATAGTTAAAAGTAGGTAAAAGTAAGGATTTTTCAACCAAGGATCTCTTCCAAAAACATCTTTACACACGCACACCAAAAAAAAAAAAAAAAAGGAGAACAGCAGCTAGTGATTTGTTCAATGAAGCAATTAGCAGAAATATTAAATATAAACTAAAATGCTTCACACATACAATGCGTACTAACCCCCTTTAGGACCAACTATTATCAGCCCATTTGATTCCTTTCTTATTGAAGTCAACGCACTAACAAGAGGAGTACCTTCTGCTATTGCAACAAAAGATAGCTTTGACTGGGCAATCTGAAAGATATAAATACATTTAAGTTCAACAAACAAGGTGGAAAGAAGACGATGTGCTAGACAACTAATTACTTCTAACTTACCATACTTACTAAAATTCAAGCATTTGGCACCAAACATATTTTAATAGTTCATAAACAAACTGTAAATCTATAATTTACAAATAAGATCATTGTCTTAATAGATACACTTCACTGCTGAGGTGAGTTATATATAAGGTAGAGTCAGTCAGCCACTCATAGCAGTAGTAGGTAAAGATCATTTAATGAACTAGAATCCAAAAAAGTTGCCAAAATATTTGTGTCAAAAAAGTAGGAAGAACTTACGAGAGGTAAAAGGCCATCAATTTTCACTGGAGGATTCAGAACCATTTCATGCAACCGTTGACCTATGACATAAGCAGCAATGAACAAAAAAAAAAAAATGATAATAGAAGTCAGACATGCCCCTCCATTAAAACACAAAATTAGAGCTAATTTAATTACAGTAATAGTTAAGCTTAGAAAAAGGCAGTATTGATCCTCTTGTTACCTGATCCCAGCTGGGTAGATTGCATGGAAGAATTCCTTGCAACAGGCAGTACAGAAAATGCAGTCTCAAGGTAGGAGCGGGGTGTGTATGTCTCTATAAAGTGTCAAATGCCTAAAACACTTCTGATATGTTCTTCTTCACTTCCCAATTTTTTTCCATCTAGCACTTTTGCATGCTTTCTAAGAGTGGGAAAAAGCACAAACATGATACCACTAATCAAGATTACATGTTAGTTGAGCAAATTCTTGTCAAGTATAGAAACCAACAACTGAAACAAATGTGAAGCGTGCAAACGGGATCAGTATAAGACAATTTAATCAGCATGAAGCAAGGAAATTCATTCATGAAGCATTGGCTGCAACATTTACAAGCTTTGCACGCCGTGTTTGTTGATCCACCTCTACTTTGAAACCAAGTCCAGCAAGCTCAGGCACATCCACGGACCCTTGAACCTCTAAATCAGCCACCAGCTGTTGGTTCTCCACATTACCTTCCAATAAGTTCCTAACAGACCAAATGCCCCACTCCCTTAAAAAGGGATTTTCTTCATCTGCAACACACTGTTGTAACAATAGTAAAATCTCAGTTCTCTTTCTAATTTCATCTTGCACATGCTTCCTTCGGTATGCACAATTCCTTGATACAATTCAGGAGAACCATCACTGCAAGTATAAACAAGCATACACAGAGGATCACAAGTTTGGTAGCTTTGAAGACCTGCAAGAGAAACAAACAGATCAATTATTTGACAATATGATTTTCCAATGTATAAGATTTCCACAAAACGCCTACTGATTTTCAGCTAAACCAATTCCTCTCCTGCCAATAGATATGAGATCAGTTGACAATATGACAACAAAAATAGAAAAGTAAATCTTACTACTCTCATGCCATTATTTGCACACATTAGTGAAGAAAACTTACTCAAATCCTCAAAGGATATATTGCTGATGCTTTCCCCAGTCTTTATAAGGCGAACTGTACCTGTGAGTGATAAATTAAAGAGTCAAACAATAAAGCTCCATTGGTTAGACCAAAACAGTATAAAGAAGGCTTTGTTTTGTTTAATTGTCTTGAATAAGTAAAATTTAGTTTTTGTAATACATGAATGCATACTTTTTAGCTAGTTGTTGAACTGCATATGCACCAACTGAATCATTATGCACAACAATTTGGTGCCACTGAACAGGTTTTGGAAAATCTTTTGCCCCAACAATTCTTTGGTCAAACAGGCCTCTCGTTCCAACTGAAAAGATAGTTACAGTTTGGCCATTCCTCAATATCTTCTGCACAGGAGCGTCTTTCACTTTTCCACAAATAATGGCCGACGATAATTCTCTACAACTAAGCTTAAATTTCTTTTAAACACCATCACAAAGTTATTCACCATTCGACACTTTAATAGCTGACAAAACTGAGTATAGATCCCATAAAAAAATCCATATTAAAAAACTTTGGGACCTTTATAACTTCTATATCTTAAAATTCCCAAGCTCAGCAGAACCAGAAGGACCAAATAAATTCAGCAGAAACTTTATATTCTAGACTCACCAAACATTATAGAATTCACGAGTCAATATATAATTCCTTGTCTATTAAACCTTTTTCGCACAAAAAATGATTTAAGATTATTCTAAATCGACACAAACTTTCTAAAGGCTTATTATTTTCCCTTGCAAAATAACAGATACTATTATGTGCTTGAACCATAGTCCTATAGAATAAATTATTAAAATTTTGAAGAGGACCTGAAACAATTACTCATGAATAAACAACAATTCTTATCATATACTCTGCATCAGTTGTTCATTCATTTTTGCATCCCACCCACATGTTAAGTATGCAGCCACCCATAAATTACAAGTGCACCACTTTAAGGCACTGATTGTGGATTGCAACATCAGCTACTAATTTTTTTATTTTCTATATTTAAATATTATACTAAGAGATTTTTTGTAATATCTATAGCAGTACTTTTGCCAATAGCAAACTAAAAATTTTAAAAATTAAGAATGAAAAAGAAGTCCACTATAGGACCTTACAACCCAAAAGAAGATACTTTAAAACTTTATGAAGCCAAGAAACTATATGCCAAGTCATCTATTCCTTTTCTATTATGTTACAGACCAATAAGCTGCAAAACCATAGATATAAGGTTACACCACTTTCAATTAAACACAAAATGAATAAACTTGCTCACTCGTAGAAGTTAAAATCAAACACATTTCTAATCAAATGTTAACTGCATAAAAGCACACTCCAAACTTTAAAATCCATCAGAACTGAACATCATGCATGCACTCTTTCATTGATAAACAATATTACAAGTACATGACACAAATGCTAACATATATATATTTTTGATAGGAACACAAATGCTAACATATTATACTCAACTATTACTTAAGTCACTATATAAAATAAAACTATTTGAATTTCGAGTAACAAGAATAAGCTCATAAAGTTTTTAGATAGCAATCCTTTTGCAATGGAGATTGTCATTTTAAGAACAAAACAAAGGACATATATAAACAAAAAGGTGTAGCAAAACAGAATCATCATATGTCGTAAGCTTTAGCAAAATAGTTACTTGTCACAAATCTCTTTCGGTGAGCATTTCTCTTCCAAGGCCTTAGTCTCAGTGGCCGTCCCATACTCATCGGTCCCACAAATGTATATCGTATTGTAGCCTCGAAGGCAGCAATAACGTGCAAACACATCAGCACTCAAAACACCTACCAAAAACAAAACAAAATCATCCAGTTATGATAATAAAAATCCTAAACAGTCAAACCACTATCAAACACACCAAAAATGAAATAAAAAACCAACGCCAATTAACACAAAATGACTTGTTTAAATTACTTGGTTTCTTTTTGCGTACAAAAGACTTTTCGCTTTAAACACAACCTATCATGAAAATACACACATAATTAAAACATCCACACACCATTGCATATGCCAAAATTGATCAAAAGCAGCTCAAATTAACACAAAACTATAATTGCAAGCCTTTCACATTAAAAATAAACAGGCACCAAAAATACATATACGACAAACCATTCAAACACACCAGAAAATCATCAAAAGCAGCAAACACAAAACTACAAGTATGTATGTAAAATTGCTGAAATCACTCAATTTCTTTTTAGTAGACAAAGTAAAAGAGCATTTCACATAAACAAGCATGCAACTATTGTATACAACTAAAACATCCAAATATGATCAAAATAGAGCAAAACATTATCAAAAGCAGCTCCAATTAACACAAAAGAGACTGCTGAAATCACTAAGGTTTCATTTATCAAGCAAAAAAAGTGTTTCGCATTGAACATAAACAAGCACGAAAAAGCATATACAACTAAAACATCCAAACACGATAAGTGACACCAGAAATGATCAAATACAGCTTCAATCAACACAAAACTATCGATATCTAACAAAATTTAGTGAAACAAAAAACATTTCACGAGAATAATGTATGCCAACCAAAGAAATATAACTTACACTAAATTAACTAAAACCTTAACAAACCTGTAGCAAATTACTTCCACAAACAACAAACTCCATAGGCTTGCCAGCCTCAAAATATGTAGAATGTACATAGTAAAGCTTCGAGGTTCCCTGCTCAGATGTTGTCGCAATGTACATCCCATTGGAAGAAAGGGCAATCACAGCTAATGGTGCACGATGAGCATCAATCTGTAATTTAATACAACAAAAATATAAATGCAGAGACTAGAGGATGTAAAAAGAATACAACTTTGTAATAACCACATTGCCCAAAACATAATTGAGAAAATTCATGCATGTTGACGACTGTTGGACAAGTGCAAAGACTATAACAACTGATAAGAGTAACTTCTTTCACACACACGCACACACACAGAGAGAAAAATAAAATAAATTATGTATCGCAAAGCCACTACAAAAAGTCATCTGCACCAAGCTTACTCTTCATCACTCTCCTTTCAAATATTTCAATCAAGCACAACAACGCAAAAGAAAACACTATATATCAAATCCCACGTCACCAAATTTGATCACAAAACTATTGAGAGTCCAAAACAAAATCATACCCAGTTGCTCAAATCTTATCAGAAACAAAAACGTAATAGAGACTTACTGGTTAAGATGGGCATCATTGAGAGACAGAGGTTATCAATCTGCAAGCTGCAAAGAAACCTGCAAATTGAGAGTTCCTGTTAAAGAGAAGTCAGAGTTAACAGAAAACAAGTAAACATAGTCAAACAAACCAGAGTGAGAGAGGCGCAGTTGAGCAGATCAGAGTTTACACGACAATGATGGAGAGAGAGGCGTGCAGTTGAGCAGACAGACGGTGATACACAACGGCGATTGAGAGAGAGATGCAGTCGAGTAAACCAAATGGTGATACATGTTGATGATGGAGAAAATAAGGTGTAAAGGAGAGAAGAAAAGGGGGTTGTGAGGGAGAAGAAAAGGGTGATGTGAAAAGAGAAGAAAGGGTGATGTTAGGGTTTATGAGAGACAGACAATGAAAAAAAAGGGTACCTGTTCTTTGCCGGAGTTGAGAGTCAAGTAGACTAGACAATCGGACGGTGGGTGGGTCGAGTTAGCCTCGTCGATCATGCGTGTAGGTCGGCTCGGCGAGATGCGGCTGTCATGAGGTCGAAGAATGTAAGCAGAAGGTTAGGAATTGAGATAGAGAGTGAAATGTAAATTGATAGTGATCGACAGACAAAATGGGGTGAGGTCAGGGCAATTTTGTCCAAAAAGGGACAGTGTGCAATGCTCTAAAGAAAAAAGGTCAATTCTGAAATAGGTTATCCAAAAAAAGTTACTTTTGCACAAAACCCTATATCATTATATCAGGCCCATAATTGAAAATCTGGGCCTAGAAGGGTGTCATTATCTTCAAAAATGTGTTGGACTCACTAGGAAAGTGTTTGCGACCAGCAGAGACCTTGATGTTTCAGATTTCTTAGCTGAGGATGTTAAAGAGCTTTGTTCTGTGACAGGTGCTAGGAGTTGCCAAGCCATTTCCAGGTTAGGAAATCAATTGGCCCATAGACTAGTAGCCATTGCTGTTCTTTCCTCTCAAGAGATGCTGTGTATGTCTCTGATATTTTCACAAGCCTTTTGGGTAATGATAGTTCCTTTTTTTTTTTAAAAAAAAAAACTATACATTTGCTATTAATTCGTTGATCAAAACATTGTCAAATGTTTGGTCACAACAATAATAATATAGTTAAAAGTCATCAAACAGAATCTATAACATCCAAAACCACTTCTATTCAACACATTTAACCACCAAAAAAAAAAAAAAATTAAAATTTAACATTTTTTATTGGATGCAAGAATGAATACAACCAAAATTATGTACCCACCTCTTTTGGATGTTCCCCAAAATCGATATTGCTTACTTAGAAATCCAAATGAATATGAGGATAGAGATATGGTACAAACAACGGGAATGGAGATTGAGTTAACGATCTCCAAGAGTTAACAATCTCCAATCCACTCCATTGCCATTCCTGATTAGATTACATAAAATGCTGAAAAAACATAGTAAAAATCTTCTGGGTCTGCTATCACAAACTAGATTATTATTTGTTATAAATTAAGCTAGACAAACCATAGAATAATATATCTTTATAAACCCTATTTCAAAAAATATATATCCTTATAAATCCACTAACGTATGTGTACAATTTTTATTTGCTAAGGCGATAAGTAGGAAGAGCCAAAAGATGTTTGGCCCTGCTCATGACAATACCAAAGTGCTCTGCCATGTCCGGTTCAGATGGTGGCATCCCATCCGGAAGCTCCCAATCAAAGCAGTGCACAAGTTGTGCTAGAACTAGTCGAACCACAGTTAGACCCAATTGCATCCCAGGATAGCTTCTACGGCCAGAACCAAATGGGATAAACTGAAAGTCTTGTCCGCGGAGATTAAAATTAATTCCCACCATTCTTTCTGGAAGAAACTCCTCAGGATTATTCCAAGCATTCGAATCTCTGCCAATTGTCCACAAATTAACAAAAATACGTGATTTTTTCGGAATGTAAAAGCCTTTGACACTGCAATCTTCTGTAGATGCGTGTATCAAGAGTGGAGCCACGGGATGAAGCCTCAAGGTTTCCTTTATAACCATGTCCAAGTATTCCAAGTTATCCAGGTCAGATTCTTCAACCATTGTATTTTTGCCCACAACAGTTTCTAACTCTTTTTGTAGTTTCTTCATTACTTTTGGATGCTTGAAAAGTTCTGAGAGAGCCCACTCAATAACGGCTGCTGAAGTGTCCATTGCAGCCCCAAGCATATCCTGATCATGAGTCAAAGGACATCACATGCAATTGGTAAAACAATAGTTATAAGCATAAAAGATATTTCGTACAAGCAGTACTGGAACATTCTAAAACAATTTGAAATTAATTTTATTTTTAGTTACTATCAAATTTAAAAATTTAAACTGATAAAAAATAATCCAATTATATTAAACTTGAGGCTTTGATTCGTTAATACATGACAAATAAATCATTATCCATATACAAGTGCTTTCAAAAAGACAACTCAAATACCAATTTTGAACCCTATAGAAACTGCACGATGAAATTCCAACTCCTAAAAATAATTAGAAACAAATTAAAGGATTATTAATTCTATACATGCTAATTGATAATATACATATATGATCTATATATGGTTACCAAGATTATGGCTTTGATATGCTCACGATCAAAACAATACTCCGTTTCTTCTGATCCCATGAAGCTCGACATGACATCAACAAAGTCTTTGGTTATGTTATCATCCTTGGATTGAACATGTTCATCAATGACCTTCTCAAAAAACTCATCAAACACTTTGGCAATAGCCTTCATGCGTTTTGTCAGGCCCTGAAGATCAAGTGAAGCAATTTGAGGAATGTAGTCAGCCAAGTTGAAAGCTCCTACTAATTCCATAGCCTCATCAATCACAGCTTTAAACCCTCTCTCATCAAATTCCCCCTCCATATATTTCTTCCCAAATACCATCCTACAAGTCATGTCTGCACTAAGAGCTCCAACCTTGGCACTCAAATCAACACTAGTACCATTATAAGCAGCCTCCTTTACGTATTCAATCAAAAGATCAAGCTCTTCTTTTCTCATAGACTTGAAAGAATTGATCTTATGATTGCTGAGCAGTTGTAGAGTGCACATTTTTCGCGCGGTTCGCCAATAAGCCCCATATGGAGCCATGATCATGTTCTTTTGGTTATAAGAAATGTACTTGGAAGCCTCAAGAGGTGGCCTGCCAGCAAAAACAAGGTCATGGGTTTTCAAGAATAGCTCGGCTGCTTCTGGGGATGAGACAACTATAGTAGACTTCAATCCTAAGCGTAAGTGCATGATGGAGCCATATTTTTGGGCAAGTTTATGGAGATCTTTGTGAGGATATTTTCCTAACAAATGAAGGCATCCGAAAATTGGAAGCCCTCTTGGACCAGGAGGTAATCTCTTAGCTTTTGCATTTCTTTTCCATAAAAATGCTTGAACCATGAATAGAAGGACAAAAACTAAAAGGGTGCTCCATGTCCAAGACATGATGCTGATTCTAAAACCGAGTTGTAGTCAGAGAATAGAACATAAAAAATTTAAGAACAAAAATAGATTTTCTAATAAAAACCCAAACAGAGAGATAAGGTTGCAGCTTACACAGAGATAAGGTTGTAGCTTGCCCTTTCATGTTTTTCTCTTTAGCCGGGACGGACCCACCCCTAGAAAATTTTTAAAATTAATTATTAGATGTTTAAATATATAAATCGAACGCCGTGCTAGATGTCATCAATGGCTGCACACTTTTTTTTCCCAATGTTACCCAGTTCGATTCCTACCCCCACCTAACGGTTTTTGCTTTTGCTACCTTTTTTTTTTTTTTTTTTTGATCATTTAGTGTACTATATAAATAAAATATCAAAATCAAGCACAATAACATTATGGTTTAGATGGTTGTCCTTGCCATCCTTCCTAAGGGAACCATGGTTAAATCCTCTTTTGCTTAATTTAATTTTTTCATTCATTCATAACCTTTGCTTTGTCCTTTGTTTGTTTGTTTGTTTTTTTTTTCCTATTATTATAAATTAATCTTTAAATTTAAAATATTTTGATTTCATAAATTATTGTACTCATTTAAATTTTTTTTTATCATAAATTATGTCATATTTATATGAATTAAAGAATAAAACATATAATATTATTTAATCTTAATAGGTCTTGGTTTACTCATGATTATTAGTTTGAATTATTTTTCTTTTATATAAATTATTTTATATGATAAAATTTATAAATAAAAATACTCATATGAATTATAATTATTTTTATACTTATATTAATTATAATTGTTTTTATCTTTTATTTTTATTTTACTTTACTTTATTATAAATCACATATATTTACATAAAAGACTATAAATATAGTTTGATTAGTAATTTTAATAATAAATATATTTGGTTTGATTACATATATTTATTTGTAATCTGAATAACAACTATCATTATAAAGAATATATATATATTTAAATTAAGTTTTATTTTTTTTTTTGGTAATATGAAATTTGAACTTTTCTCACTAAAAAAAATAAAGTTAGTGCACAATCAACTCATAATTGATATGCTTTTGTTTGTATACTTGTATTAAGAATATTACTTTATAAAAATTTATTTACAATCTTATAAGAGGTAAAACTATATATCTTCTACTGATTATATATTTTAACTATTTTTATTTTATAAAACGTCCTTCTAGCATTTGAAGGAAACATTACAAAGAAAATTTCATATGTAAAAGTGTCCCCCCTTATATAGGTTAGCCATTGATCTTTAGGCTGTGCCATTGTGATTAATATGATTGTGAAATAGATAATTGATAATGTTTGTATAAAAAATTATTGATAAAACTTTTAAATGATTATTTGATAATATGAGTTGATTTAATAGCAATTTTAAGAAAGAACGTAGGGTTTATGTTTATAAAGTGATTGTCATGAAATAGATTATTGTGAAATTTAATAACTCATTAAATGAAAAAATAGAAAATTAAATATTTATTTTAATGTCTATATGGATATTATATAAGTTTACATAAATTAACAAAAAATTTAACAAATGGCATATTAATACCAAATTGGTGCTTCGTCAAACTAGCCAATTTAATGAAACATGAAAATACAAAAGTAGCACATCATCTCTTAATATAAGTGGTTATATAATCTCTAAATACATCTTAGTGATAGGGATTCAAGGCTTATAAAAAACATTCTATAAGTTTTGTTTAAGTAATTTTCTCTTGTTATTGTAGAAGTAATTATCTCTTGATTATGAGAGTAGATATTTAAGTTATGTAAATAGTTATTAATTTCAGTAGATCTTAATCGATCTTTTACTGGGTTCTTCTTAGCTTTCAATATGGTTCACCACTTTGCTTGTGTCCACCAAGATTATAAATTTCACTAGATATAAGAATAGCACAAGGAAAAACTCTCACGTCCCATGGTTTTCTACCTTCATTAGATCTTAACCTCTTTAATCTCACCCAATTTGTGATGGTTACAATTTTTTGACTCATGAAAAACTCGCATTGTCATTTCTTACTGGTGAGCCATTCTTTGTCACACTCAAAAGAATACATTGAACCCCGATTAGATCCCTTTTCTTGCAGGAGTAAATTTTCCTGACTTCTCAAACTAAATTCTAGGTAATAATAACATAACTACTCTTCGTCAATTGAATGGAATTATATTTTTTGGGATTGGACAAACTGCTGTCTTTTTTTTTTTTTTTTTCTCTTTTTAATCAATATCTGTGCTGCTACTTTTTTTTTTTTTTTTAAGTTGTTTATTATTTTTTCAAACTCTATTATTTATTTTTACTATTTTTAATATAATTAACTTCTTTCCTTTTTATTACTTTTATTAGACCTAATTTTCTTTAATTTTAATATCTTTTTTACTCCTAATTAATTAATATTTTTTTCATTTTAGTTCTTTTTTATGTAAGTACTATTTACAACTACATAATCGAATGAGAGATTAATGGTTAAATAATAGCTTACTTGCATATGTGGAGATAGATATTTTTGACAAAATTCATAGAGAAGTTACCATAAAATGATTTCAAGATATAAAATCTCGTCGAAGAAAATTATAATTTTACGTGGTTTATGTTTACTTTTTTCAATTTTTATTTATTTTAATGATTTTATTAGGATTTTTAAGTATAAGATTATTTGTTTTGTCTAAATATTATGTATGTTTCATTTTATTTAAAATATACAATTATTTATTTTACATAAAAACATTATATATTTAGTATATTCTTAATTTTTGATGCTTTTACTAGTTTATTCACATACTCCCTAAACAAATTTTTTAGATCCATTACTAGACTTGTGTGTATGCTACAAAAATAAGATTCTTGGAGACACCCAATTCGCCACATAGACAACTAAACATCTTTATAAACCAAAAAATTGTGCATAATAGATTATCATTCGTCAAGGTGATTGGTAAGAATAGCTATAGATGTTTGCTCTTGCTAATTACAAAACCGACGTGCTATGTCATATACACTTCGGACGGCTGCATACCATCAGATAGTTTTCGATTGAAGCATGAAAAGTTGTAGTAGCACTCACCAAACCATAGTGGACCAATGGCATTCTAGGGTAACTTTTGACTTTTGAGGCCATAATCAAATGAGGTAGGTGAAAAGTTGTGTCCATGAAGATTACTTACTTTTCTCAAACCTTAATAGAAAAAAAAAAACTTTTAAATGTTTTAATTATTTGCAAGCGCATGATTTTATTATAATATCGCTTATGCAAGTGCAAGGTCCAACCTAAAAGGGTCACTTGAACATTAGAACATAAAATTAACCTAAGGGGGTTGTGTTTAATTTAAAGTTCATAGGATTTTTTTTAAAGGATAGATTTTGGTAGAATCTATTCATTTCATTAATTCTATACAAATTTTATTAGCATTTTATATTCAATTTGTTGAACTTTTACGGAAATATATATGGAATTGAATGGATATTAATGATTTGTCTGGGAAAAAAATTATTATATAATAGTTTGACACTACTAAGTATCAAAAAAAGTTTATATGAGAATTTTATTTATATTAGACACATCAATGAATACTATCAGTTATCAAATAACTGACTTTTTTACATCAATTATTGGTTTGGTTACATTGTTGTTCAATATTTTTTTTTTCAGGACAAAATTTTACGATATACAATTGGTCAATTCTTTGTTGTCTTTATCTTTGGGTTGTGTCGTTGTGGCCAAACCCTGAGAGAATAAAAAAAGAAGAAAAGGGTTTTTAATTATGATTTCGTAACACGGATATGCATGTTTTTCTTAATTAAAGATTTGCAATTAGAAAACTAAAGAGAACCTACGCAAGATGTTTGACTTACAAGAGCAAAGTTCCAATAATTCAGTTGGCATCATTCTGATAATGTCCAATTCAGTTGGCATCATCCTATCAGGAAGATCACTTTTTCTTCCAACAAATCTTTCTCGAACAAAACTTTTCAAGATCATTCTATATGTTTGAATCTACCCTAATTGCCTTCACATTACTGTAAATGTGTGATTTTCTCAGAACTTATAAGCTTTTAATTGTGCACTATTCTTGAGTCAAATCACGAGACAGCAGTGATGAATCAAAAGCGTAAAGTTCGGTTAAATCCACATCAATGTTTATTTGTATATATAAAAAACAATAGCATCAATGTTTGTTGAACAAAGACTTAGCTTGAGTTTAAGGTTGATCATCAAATGATATTCAAGCAAAAAAAAAAAAAAAAACTAAATAAATTATTATTATTAATTGAAAAAAAAAAAGAAAAATAATTTTTAAGCAATTTTTAAAAATAATTAGAGACTAATATAAGCTGAAGCTTTGAAATTAAATCAACGAAAAATGGAATCTGATCCTCAAAAAAGTTTCAGCTAGAGGCGTTCTTTTTTAAAAAAAAAAACAAATAGAATATGAAAGTTAATACATAAAATAATTTTAGTTAAACGTGAGAGTGTTGTAGAGTTCGCCATTAGTTGTTTGACGAGTTAAAGGTATCCGTATGAAGTTGGCATTTTATAGTTGCGGAGGGGTAAATTTTATTTATTCCCTATGTTTTGCCAAACATTCAAAATTTTAACTATGAATTAATTTATAGCTCACGTGGTCCCTCAGGTTTTAAAAACATATTATTATAGTCCCTTTCATTGATCAAATGTTAGTTAATCAATCTGAATTAAGAGGGTGCTTTCGTTATTTTCAAAGGAAAATTTTAATTTTAACAAAAATAAAAAAAATAAAAAAAATCTCCACGGTCTATTTTTTAAATGGATGGTAAAGAAAAAAAAAATATTTAAAATAATAATAATAAATAAAAATAGATAAAAATTCAATATATGAAAAAAGAGAAAGATCTCCATAGGATTTCTTTTCTTTTGGATATTTTTATATATTATATAGGATATTTGATCCATATCATAAATCAATAAGAGGAATATTAGTGATTTCAAAAATATCGGAGGATTTTGGTATTATGTCAAACTACAAAGAGAAAATATGATTATGCCATTAATACTGAATTAATATGCTTGTTTATATTAAAGTATTCAAATATTTTCATATTTTCATATTTTTTCTAATTTTCTTATTCTTACATTTTATTTTTATTTTTCTTCTTTAATCAAATTAATTTATTAATTACTAATAATAAGAGAGGATGAGTTAAATTGATGGGTTTTAGGTAAACCTATTAAAATAGAAAATTGGTTTGTTTGTTTTGTTTTTGTTTTTTCCAACACAATAAACAAATCACTGGGTTTGTGTAATGGATCGGCCTGACCTGCCAACTAGCCGCGCGTTGTAGCCTGGCCCACCAGCTGTCCGGTCTAGTGCGGGCACTGCCCA
Organism: Litchi chinensis; assembly: GCA_019925255.1. Lineage (NCBI taxonomy): Eukaryota > Viridiplantae > Streptophyta > Magnoliopsida > Sapindales > Sapindaceae > Litchi > Litchi chinensis. The sequence continues at coordinate 22,848,826 of CM034471.1, forward strand.
GCTCGCCCTGCGAGCCACAGGCATCGCCCAACTTGCACTCTCTCTCAACAAGCTGCTGCTTTAGCCTACTGGATAGGTATTGTCCCCTCCCCCATATGGTTTTCTTCGCCTCCCACATCCGCTCAAACCCATGACCTAGGGGCTTAAATACATAGGGAATGCAGGGTGTGTACCATTTGAACTAGATGCCTGCAGCTCGCAAGGTGAGCTGGGTTAGGGCAGTCGCCCGCAGAGCGAGCTAGATGGTGCTCGCACTGAATCGGAAAGCTGGTGGACCAGGCTACAGCGTGAGGCTGGCTAGCAGGCTGGGCTGATTTGTTGCATAAAAATGCATCATTTTTATGTAACAGATAAACCCGACCTGCTAGTCAACCTCGCCCTGTAACTTAATCCATCAGTTGTTCGATCTAATGCGGGCACCGACCAGCTCGCTCTGTGAACTGCTGCCCTAGCTTTGAGAGTTGTAGGCACCGCCTAGCTCGAGCTCTCTCTCAATAAGCTGCTGCCCTAGCCCACTGGATAGGTACTGTCCCCTCCCCCAAGGGGTTTTCTTCGCCTCACACACCTGCTCGAACCCATGACCTAGAGGCTTAAGTACACAAGGAATGCAGATTTGCATTTTTTATGTACTTAAGCCTCTAGGTCATGGGTTCGAAGGGTGTGGGAGGCGAAGAAAACCCCATGAGAGGAGGGGAGGGGGGGGACAACACTTGTCTAGTGGGCTAGGGCAGCAGCTTGCTGAGAGAGAACGTGAGTTGGGCGGTGCCCGTACTAGATCGGACAACTGGTGGGCCGAGCTACAAAGTGTGTAATGTCCCAAATTTTCTCTATTTAAGATAAATAAAAATATATCCAGATGAATAGTATTATTGAGTGAAAAGTGAATTCTGGAAAGTGGACATTTCTTCAAGTTTTGTGAGATCAAAATTTTTTAATGAATATTGTTTTCAGACGGAAAGTGTCCATGTGAATAGTAATTTTTGAAAAATAGATCTCGTATATTAAAAGTTTTGAAAAATTATATTAGAATTAACGGAAACTGAAACAGATCAAAATTGAGTAGGTTTGAGACAAAACAGAACAGTTTTCGGATTCAACTGGAAATTCGGAAGGATTTTAGAAAAAATTCAAAAATTTAGAAAAATATCAAAATGAGTATTAAAATGCTCAAGAAGTATTTTAGAAACACTTCTGAATGAGATTCAGATTGAAATGGAATCAATCCGAAAATCGCTAGAGACGATTTAATGAATTTACGAAGAGCCGAAAAGGGCATGGAATGACTTTTAAGAGTCACCAAGGTTACTAGTAGTATGTAGGAAGTTCGAATATAGGCCCCGGTAAATTTTGAAAGGATTTCAAAAAAGTCCCGGAAAAGCCCAATCTGGGCGTCCTGAAAAAGTCAAATCAAAAGAAATAAAGAAAGAATAGACATGTGGGAAAGCAACCATGAAAAATGTGACACGTGGCATAAGGGATAAGAATGAGGACACTTGTCAAGATTCTATGGATGTCATTTTAATGATTTTTAGTAAGTTTTAAGGGCAAAATAGTCATTTGGTGGATAGTATATAAAGTTAAGTGCAAGAGATGATGAATCAAGAGAGATTGATTGGCCAAATGAAGAGGAAACCGTGAAAGAGAGGTGCAGCCCGTGAGATAGAGTGAGACCGAGAGGAAAGAAGGAGAATTGGTCGTGAAAGAGGAGGAAGAAGGAAGAAGAAGAAGAAGAAGAAAGAGAGGTGATTTAACATCACTAACCTCTCAAATCTATCAAGATTTCCCAAAAAAAAGAGAAGGTAAGTTGAGTTAGATTCATGTTTAGTTAATGTTTTTTTTTTTTAGTTTTGTGATTTAATGAGTTGTGATGAATTTTATGGAATGATTGGAGGTTGATCATCATTAAATTTAGCTTGGAAAGAAAAGGAAGCATCAAATAGTTTTGGGATCAAGAATCTAGTAATGTATAAGTTAGGGTTGATGTAGAGATTTGATGAAATCTAATAAATTTTGATTTTTAAGACATTAGTGATGAAATTGATGATTATTTGAAGTATTTGTGCATGATTTTTGAGCTTGGAATGAAGTGGATAATTTAGTGGTGTTATGTACTAATAAGTGGTCAAATTGGAAAAATGGATGTAATGAAATTAATTTGATACATGGATGATATTATATGATGATCTATGTTGATTTGAGATGATATTTGGAATGAAAATGCAAATGGATAAATATATGAGAAATTATATTAGTATGTGAATAATTTTTGTTTTTACATGTATTGAAGTGATTTTAGAGGTTTGACTGGTTTGTATGAGGTTGGGAATGCATTTGAATTGATTTGGTAGCAACCGAATGGAAGAAAAATTTAAAATAGAAAGTTTGAGTGTTAAGGTGATTAAAGTGAAAAATGGGTGTGTGAATGGATATTCCATCATTTTGATATGTTCTAGTGATGGATTGAGATGAGAAGAGATATAAAAGTATTCATGAGCATGTAGGTATAGTTATTATTGCATTTAGATTAGTTGATTTGATTTTATGTTGATAAAATGCTCTCTTGAAAACCTTAGGTGTGGGTTTGGAGGAAGGTGCTCAAGAGGAGCGCAAAGAGAAGCTATAAGCTCCAATTGGTGGTGAGGGAAAGCCATTAGCAAGTCCAAAAAGGTTGGTGTACACTTATTTGAAAATTTCATTTTTATTAGTAAGGTTTTAGAAAGCTTAAAATTGTAATTCTTTATGTTTGTGGTTGAATGAGTTTGATTGTTATTTTAGAATGATTTGTGGATTATTTTGATGTGTGAAATGATGAAAGTTGACAAATTTTGAATCATTTGTATATATTGGCCGAAAATGTATCTAGAGAGTTTTGTGAAATTATTTCGATAATTCGTGATAAAATGATGTTTACACGTAATTTTAATGATTTTCGAACAGAAACGAAAAAGAATCGGAAAGAAACAAACAAGTTAGTGACTTGACCGTGTACTAGTAATGTGAAGAGCAATGTGATATTTGCCAAATTTTGATGAATAATTGAATATAAAACGATGTTTTATAATGTATGTTTGATAATTTGATGAAACGAGAAATTAAAAAAAAAAAAAAAAGGGTGATTGAAATTTAGTACGTTGTGTTACTAATGAAAATTTTATTTGGAAATGGAATTATGAAATCATTGGTAATAAATGAAATTTTAAAGGACCCTAGTAAACCTGAATATTAGTAAGTGGGGATTGGTAATTGGCATGCCAATATGGTGATTATAGCAGTACTGTACCGATATGCCTATAGATGTTGATATTGAATTCATGGACCTTGAGAGACACTGAGTGTCCTGTTCCAGAATTTGTATATTATGTGAAATGTGATCCGACAGGTAGTCACTGAATGTCCGATGCCGGAGAAACCCATTTTCCAATCCATAGTATCGTGTCAGAGTTTACTAAGGGCACCGCAAAAACATTTGATTAAATTGTGTGTTAATGATTGATAAAATGATTTTCTGTATTTTGTATGTGTATTTATTAGTAAATGGATTACTTGGTGAATTTAGAGAAAAGAGTTGAGAATGGTTTTTTTTTTTTTTTAACGTGACTTTTATATGTTACTAGTTATTCACTTTTTATTATGTTATATTCCGAAATTTGAAAAATTGTCGAAACTGTGATTTTATATTGTTATATAAGAAAGTTTTGTGATTTTTAAATTAAGTGTACACCCACTAGGTAGAAATACTTAGCGCGTTGGATTTACCATGCGGAGGTTGAGATTTGGGCATTGTAGATAAAAACTAAAGAGAAGATATCTGCAGCAGATGTCGAGAGTCACATCCCTCCATATTTTCGTAGTTACTCTTTTGATACCATATATGTGTATTAGAGTAGTTATTCTTTTGGTATCTATTTGTTAGTGTTAAAGTGCATCGAAATGAATATACATATATGTACATGCATATGTATACCTAGGATTTTGTAAACGATAATGTATAAATCGTAGAAATCTTTCTAGTATTGTAAAGTGATTTTGTAAACTACTTATTACTCCTCGTTTAATTTGTACTTACTTTGATTAGTGTAATTTTCCTTAAATGTGTGATTTCATTAAAGTTTGTGTGGTGAAGTGATTTTGAATCGGATGGAGGGTTCAAAATGGAAGTTGAGAAATTGGATTTATTTTAGAAGTTTTTCTTTTGAAATCTGCAAGTTTTTATAATTTTGAGTTTTTTAGAAAAATAGAGGAAACTCTGCCGGATTTTCAAAAAAAAAAAAATTATAGTGCATATATGTAAATTAATAACGAATAAACCGATTAAGGTAACATTCTTCGACTCGGGTTTCCATTCGAATGCGAATCAAGTGGAGGATGTTACGGTGCGAGGCTGGCTGGCAGGCCAGGCTAATCTGTTACAGTTTGAGTTAAACAAAATTTGACGTAATAGTCTACTAATAATTCGTTAGATACTTGTTGGTGTTAAAAATTGATGAACATTCAAATCGATACGAATTGAATGCAAATTATGAAAAAATAGAAGTAAATTTGGAGAATAAGACCAATTAGAATAATGCATAAAAAGTATATAAGGTTGATGGTTTAAACCCCAAAGACATTTAAGGTTGATGGTTGAAACTCAAAAAAGCTATCTACGGGCCAAAAAATCCAAAAACCTATGAGACAAATGACAAGAGATTAGATTAAAATCCCAACAAATACATATATTTATTGCACATTAATTAACATATATATATATAATATATATAATATTCTTTTTCAAGGCTAAAGTCGGAAAAATACAAAAGATGGATCATCATTTGTTAAGACGAAAAGTAGGAATAGCCAAAAGATGTTTGGCCTTAGAAGTGACCAAACCAAACTGCTCTGACATGTCCAATTTAGTTGGCTCCAGCCCATTAGGAAGATCCCAATCACAATAATGCACAAGTTGTGCTACTACTAGCCTAACCACAGTGAGACCTAATTGCATTCCAAGGCAACTTCTGCAGCCTGAACCAAATGGGATGAGTTGAAGGCATCCAAAAATTGGAAACCCTCTTGGACCAGGAGGTAATCTCTTCGCCTTTTCATTTCTTTTACATAAAAATGCTTGAACTAAGAAGAGAAATGCAAAGACTGCAAGATAGGTCCATGTCCAAGCCATAAAGGTGATTCTATATCAGATGAGCTTGTTAAGTTAGAGCCAGTGCTTGTTCTTATCCTGAATGGACATTTAAAAAACGAACAGGAGTGCTATTGTTCAATTATTGGTTTGGTTACATTATTGTTCAAAATGTTTTACAATGTATAATTTATCAATTCTTTTGTTGTCTTTATCTTTAGGTTGCGTCATTGTGGCCAAACCCTGAGAGAATAAGAAAAAAAAACCATTTTTAATTATGATTTCGTGGACCACAAAATTATTAATTACTAATCAAATTAATACTTGCTAATAATAAGAGATGATGAGTTAAATGGATAGGTAGGTGAACCTATTAAAATAGCAAATTGTTTTGTTTTTTTCTTTTTATAAATTTTCATACCCAATAATCTAATGAATGAGTTTGAGTTAAACAAAATTGGAATCAACTTATTAATAATTCATTAGGAATTTGTTGACGTAAAAAATTGGTCAACACATAAATCAATGCGAACTGAATGCAAATTGTGAAAAAATGGGCATAAATATGGAGAATAAGAGAAATTAGAATGATGCAAAAGAAGTTAATAGGTGATTAGATAGGGTTTTTAATGTGGTTCGGCCCTTTGAATAATATCTACATTCACAATTATATTATTTCTAATGGGGAAGACAGTGTTTTAGCAAAATTTCTACTAAAGCTCTTGTATCATTGCCTTTTTGTGTCTTGTATATGCATAAGAAACCCCTTATTTACTGCTAGGGTTTCTTATTTACATATGATTTGATCATTAAAATGTAGGAAAAAAGGCTAAAATCTTCTTTCTTAATTTACATAGAATTGAAATTGATACATCCATACTCAAATCAAAGTGCAAATCCAACTGCTTCCTCTTGGAAGTGAAATTCTGCTTGATACAACAAATTTCTTGTCTTCAAAACTCGACTCTTTTAAGGAAAGACGAGTTATTGATGCATTTTGAGTTATTATATTTCTACGATCTCGACCTATTTCGTACATGAGTTGGCTAATGTGAGCTATTCTTATGGCCTTAGTGGGAATAAATCTGTAGATGGTTCTAGTGTCGTGGTATATGCTAACTTGTTACGAGTTAATGGGCTTCACTATAGTTTATTCCCTTTTTAAACCATTAAGCTTATTGGTTTAAGACCTATTGGACTTGTGGCTTAGGTGCTATTTTTAGACACAACATAAGCCCCCCAACTTTAAATGTGAGCTTGTTACCCGTAGTTGCATCAGAAGTTTGTTCATTTGGGTCTATTTGAACAATTTAAAATTTTTTGCTAGCAGCATAACTTAGTCAATAGCTATCACCTAATTGTTGTAACCATCAAAACTTATTAATGCAATATGTGCATGAACAAGGCATTGTTTCACTTCATCCATGTAAATGTGATGTGAGGATTTCTACCATTGGATTTGTAATGGTCATTATTACTTTGATCTAATGGCTTGTTAGGAGTAATATATGTTAACTTAGTTAATATTTGTGTAACAAATCAGAGAGCTCTAATTGTGCTCTGTTTTCAAATAGCTTTGTAACAAGTGCTCCAATAATATATTGCCATGTAAGCTTAGTTAGTTACACTCTCAAGTGAACTATAAATAGAGTGTTATAGTTGTTAGTTTTGGCTAATGATGATAGCTGAATTTGTAGAGTTCTCTCAAGATTCTAGGTTCTTCTTTTGCTATCTATTTTTTGGTTTTCTTGTTTTCTCAAAATCTCTACATGGTATCAAAGTTTTGATGGGTGTTTTCAAGATCGCCATGAAACTGAAGTCTCTTCCGGTTGTTGTATAATCAGTTCTTGGTAAAATCGATCATAGAGGTGTTGAAAATTTGGATTCTTTTGTGTTAGGGTTTCAATAATTCATAAATTGTTTTTCTATGTTTTGTTGATCAGTAATATGATGATTCGTAGTTATGATTCATGATAATTCATTGCTAGGGGTTTGTTTTACTGATAAAGAAATAAAGGTTTGATTGCATGTAGTATTAGAGAGCATACATTAGTGACATTTTCTCAAAGTTTTCTTGCTTTGAAATGGTACATTTAAATTCTCGAGTTAAGGGAGAAGATTCAGCGTCATCATATGTGAATAGATCAAGTTTTCTATTACACAAAAATCAGGTCAATCAGCTTGTAACAAACCTGAATTTTGAGTTGCCAATTAAGCTTGATTAGAACAATTATAACTTTTAGAAACATCAAGTTTTACCTGCCATTAGAGCTTTTGACTTAAAGGATTATGTCCTAAGTTCTAAGAAATGTCCACCTAAGTATACTAATGAGGAGAAAAAGGTGATAAATGAGGAATTTCTAGTATGGAAGAAGGCTGATCAACTATTAGTTTGCTGGCTGTTAACTACCTTGACCGAGTCAGTGTTTGGTCAAGTTACTCACTGTACTACTTCATTTGAAGTGTGGCATACTTTAAAGACTTTATATGCTCAATAGTCCAAGGCTAGAGTATTGTAAATTAGAGCTAAAATACAGGTTACTAGGAAAGGATCGTTAAGCATTGGTGAATATATACTGAAGATGAAAAATCTTAGTGAGAAGCTATCCAGTGCTGGATATCCTTTGCCTAATAAGGACCTGATATCATACATACACAGTGGTCTTGGCTTTGAATACGATCTGGTTATGGTAAATCTTACATCTAGTTAGGATGTTGTGACTTTACAACAAGTTCATTTTTAGCTCATGAGTGATGAAAATACGTTAGCTCGGTATAATGCTATCTTTACTATTGATTCGACACATGCATCAGTTAATATGCTCATAACAGTGGCTTCAGAGGAAACTCTTCAATAAATGATTTAGAGGTAGGGGCCATAGCAGAATTGGAGGAAGGACTGGTTCCAAAGTACCTATTAGTTGTGTGGTAGGATTAGGCATGTGGTCTCTTCATGCTATAAGAGATTTGATCGGTCATTCCAAGGTTTAAATCTGCAAAGTGTTAAGACCAAAGGAGGTCAAGGTTAGACTCAAACACAAGGGAATTATCATGCTTACACTCATCATTTGGCAAGTGGGCTGGAAAATCAAACTGCAAATATAGCACATACTCATTCAACATAGCCTTATTAGTCCTATCAGCTCCAAAATTCCCCATCAGCATCAAAATGCCCCAAATGCCTTCGTTGCTTCTACAAACACTCTGTTTGACTTAGCATGATATATTGACAATGGTGCAAGCAATCATATCACTACAGATTCTTAGAATTTAACTCACAAAGTGGATTACAAAGGACATGAAAAGATTGCAATAGGTAATGGCACTAAACTTAACATTTCTTATATTGGTTTTAGACCTATGTTGTCTCACACATCACCACAAGCCACTTTGGTCTTAAATAATATATTGCATATGCCTCATATAACTAAAAATCTCTTGAACATCTCCCAATTTAAAAAAGATAATAATGTTATTGTGGAATTTGACTTAAGTTCTTGTGCTATCAAGGACAAGAGTTCGAAGACTATTTTATTGCAACGAGAGTAGACAAATGGACAATATCAGCTGAATCTCATAGCTACTAAGTCACAACTCAAGCCCTCAAAATCTTTTTCTTATCTATCGTCCAAGTGTCATTCAAATAATGCTTCTTGTATTTCATTTTTGCCTTGTTAAATGTTGTACATTCAGGTTCATGTTTGATAAATAAGCTTGCTAAACTTGTTAGCATGAGTTCTTGTTGTTCAAACTCTGCTATTGTTGTTAAGAATTCAATAAAAAACTGCTATGCTTTTACTACTAACAACCTTTTAGATATGTTCTTATGGCATACTAAACTTGGATATCCATCTTTTCCCATTTTGAAACAAATCTTGAGAGCCATGAATAAACCATGCACAACACCAACTTTTTTAGATTTTTGTTATGCTTGTTTGCGTGGAAAATCACGTCAATTACCATATGTTAAGTCAAAAACAGTATACATTGCCCCATTAGAACTTGTCTTCACTGATTGGTGGGGTCATTCTCCATATGTTTCAAATCAAGGTCATTTATTTTATGTCCATTTCATTGATGCTTTTACTAGATGCACTTGGATATATCCTTTATCTTCAAAATCTCAAGTAAAAGATACCTTTCTTAGCTTTCAAAATATGTTGAATTAGCCTTTGATAGGAAAATCTAATCAGTTCAAAGTGATTGGGATGGTGAATTTCATTCTTTAGCTAGCTATTTTGATCAAAACGGGATTACTTTTAGACATCCATGTCCTCACACTTATCAACAAAATGATAGTCCCGAAAGGAAGCATAGACATATTGTTGAGGTAGGATTAACTTTGCTTGCTCAAGCAAAAATGTCTCTATCCTTCTGGTGGGAGCATTCCATACTGTAGTTTACATTATAAACAGGCTCCCCACTCCTATATTGGACTATATCAAAAGTTTTTACTTCGCAAACCTGATTACAATTTTCTAAAAGTGTTTGGTTGTGAATGTTTTTCCTTTTCTTAAGCCTTATAACAAGCATAAGTTTGATTTTCATTCCTCTAAATGTCTCTTTCTTGGTTATAGTGATGTACACAAATGATATAAATGTTTGCATTCAAATGGTAGAATATATGTATCAAGAGATGTGATTTTCAATGAGCCAGATTTTTCATATATTTTTTTGTTCTCAAAGTCTTCTAGTACACCCTTTAAAACTCATTCTAGCTTACATGTTTCAGTCCTTGAGAATGCTTGTTTTGTGCAACATTTAAATGAGTTAACAGCCTTTAACAGGCCTTTTGCAATAGATACTGTTGAAGAATCTTTACTTGAGCAGAACTGTCAAACACAATCTTATTCTCCTAAAGATATTCCTTTTTGCATTGATCTAACAAACGTCAATCATCCCTCAAAATTTCATCATCCTATGATCACTAGATTTGAGGCACAATCGCTTGCAAACACTCATGCATTACATGTTGCAACCTTTATTCCTAGTGAACCACTTAGTGTGAGTGAAGCTTTGCAGTATCCTGAATGGAAACAAACAATGCTTGATGAGTATGAAGCTTTAGTTAGGAATCATATATGGGAATTGGTGCCTAGAACTATTGATATAACACCTGTAGGTTGTAAATGGGTATTTAGGATCAAATATAATATAGATGGATCCATTCAAAGATACAAGGCTAGATTGGTTGCCAAAAGGTACCTTCAAACTACAGGGGTGAACTTTTTTGACGCCAAATACTGAAGTCATCAACAATTCTGATAGTTTCTTCTTTGGCTTACAATTTTGATTGGGACATTAGGTAACTTGATATAAATAATGTTTTTTTAATGAAGAGTTAAAGGAAGTTGTTCATATGGAACAACCCGAGGGTTTTGAGAGTTCCACTCATCCTTATATGTGTAAATTGATTAAGTCTCTCTATGATTTGAAGCAAGCTCCAAGGGCTTGGTTTGACAAGCTTAAAGCTGCTCTTCTATAGTGGGGATTTATGAATTCAAGGGCTAACACCTTCTGGTTTATCTATAAAAAGAATACTAGATTGGTTATTCTTTTGGTCTATGTAGATGACATCTTATTAACAATGAATGATTTGAAGGTTATTAAGCATCTTATATGTAATTTGAATGAAAAAATTTGCCGTGAAAGATCTAGGTTTTTTAAGAAACTTTTTAGGATTTGAAGCTAATAGAAATGATGAAAGAATTCTGCTTACACAAAGTAAGTATGCCATTATATTGCTGGAAAAAGCCAAAATATTGAATTGTAAACCATGCTCCACTCTTATAATAGTGAGATCAAGCTATTAAAGTCTGAAAGAGATCTTTTCGCTGACCCTTCATTGTATAGAAGTATGATTGGCAGCATGTAATATTTGACATTAACTAGACCTGACTTGTCTTTTGCAGTTAACAAGTTAAGTCAGTTTTTGTCCTTACCTACCATATCTCATTGGCAAGCATTCAAGAGAGTACTTAGATATATCAAAGGTACTTTGAATATAGGTTTGAAGTTCACAAAGGCTGCCTCAAAAGCTCTGCAAGTTGAATGGTATTCTGATGTAGATTGGGCAAGTAATCATGATGATAGGAAATCAACTTCTGGTTGGTGTGTGTTTTTTGGTTCAAATCTGGTTTCATAGAGCTCAAAAAAGCAAAATGTGGTAGCAAGATCAAGTTGTGAGGTAGAATATAGAGCGTTAGCTCATGCAATTACAGAAGTGATCTAGTTAGTGGCTTTACTTGGTGAAATAAGAATCAAGATAACTCATTTACCTATACTGTGGTGTGATAACATCGGAGCTAGTTCCCTTGCCAGAAATCCTGTGTTTTATTCTAAAACCAAGCACATAAAACTTGATTTACATTTCATAAGGGACAAGATTGAATCAAAGGAGTTGGATGTAAGGTATGTCCCAACAGAAGATCAAGTTGCAGAAATTCTGACTATGCCATTAAGTGATATCAGATTTAATATTCTTAGAAGCACAGTTTGAGGGGGGATGTTAGGAGTAATATATGTTAACTTAGTCAATATATGTGTAACAAATAAGAGAGCTCCAGTTGTGCTCTGTTTTCAAATAGCTTTGTAACAATTGCTCCAATGATATATTGTCATGTAAGCTTAGTTAGTTACACTCTCAAGTGAACTATAAATAGGGTGTTAAAGTTGTTAGTTTCGGTTAATGAAGATAGCTGAATTTGAAGAGTTCTCTCAAATTTCCAAGTTCTTCTTTTGCTCTCTATTTTTTGGATTTCCTGTTTTCTCAAAATCTCTACATGCCTCAAGGCCATATAAAAGTAAATGAGAGTTATGTTTGTGTCATTTTTTATGAAATTTCGAGCATACAGTTTTCTCTCAGTAGGCATTTTATCTTACATTGTTACCGATTTCTCTAAGATACTCTGGTCATCTCTACTCTAAATTAATTTTTCAAGGTAAGTATGAGTTTTTCTTTTTTGTTGTCATCTATTGTTCATTCACAGTTTTCCCTTCTTGATATATGTTGTATGTGCCTAATATATGTCGTTAGGGTGCTCCAAAAATTGTCTACTTTGTTTTTTAGTTGCATATTGACTTTATAAAGTAATCTTTTGATTAAAAGACTTTTAGTACTCGATTGGTATTTTTTAAGGCATTAGATAGATATCTCTAGGATTTTTTTTTTTTTTTTTTTGGTTAGTTAGTGTTTCTACAACTTCTAGGAGAGTTAATAGTGGGTGTTGATAGTAGACTTTACTTGTAGATGTTAGGTTATAGCTGCTATGAACACGTGATTAGGGCTCTGAATGTGAGTCATTTGATGATCTTCCTTTTTCAGTCTAATAGGTGGTAGTAAAGAGGGTAGGGGTAGACATCTCTAATAGGGATGGTACAAATGTGGAGGCTATAGATGAGGTTGATTTAAGGGAAGTCAGAGTAGCTTCCACTAAGGGAGTTGCTTGTATTGAATGTTCTAGGCATTTCTATGACCCTACTTTTTCCAGAGTCCCATCTGGAATGACTAAGTAAGATATAGTAAAAGTGGCCACCGAGCTCAAATTTCCTGCAAAAATTGATCTTCAACTCCGAAATCTCTAAATCTAGCTAGCCGCCTATCCCCCTCAACATTATACAATCATTGGTGAGCTTTATATGTGGATTGGCCTTACTTTTCCTTCATTGTTATTTCCCTGAGATCTTAAATTGCTTACGAGTAGATCCCTTTCAACTTTTACCTAATAGCTAATGGCTTCTTTCAACCACTTTTTATGTTATTTATTAGGTGTGGACTTATAGTCCCTGGTTCGGATGTGGCTCAATTCTTATCCTAGTTGAAGAAAAACCTTAACTCCAATGAGGGGTTTTTATTACTTGACTACTCAGGTGAACAATTTCAAAGGCTTGATCATTGATATCAAGTTAAAAGTTGGAGACTATAAGTACCAATATTTCTGGATTAAAGAAGTGCATGTAAAATGTTGTGGTTTTATGCTATCCCCCCGTAAGAGTCCCTATTTTTAATTTGAGTAGCTTTTGCCTATGAAGTTTTCTCTTTAATACTATCATTTTATTAGTTTTTTCCAGAAGATCTGAAGGTTGTCACTCCTAAAAGAGTCCCTAATTTTAATTTGAGTAGCTTTTGCCTGTGATGCTTTCTCTCTGAGACTATCATTTTATTATTATTATTATTATTTTTTAGAAAATCTAAAGGTTATCGCTCCTAAAATTACTGAGGACGACAAGAAATTCTTGGATAGGATCCACATTCTCGATCCTGTAGAGTGATTATAAAAAAGTTGGTGACTTAGAGAACTGTATAGCTTGTAGTTTGCTTGTTGTTGCTGAGCAGGTTTTTTTGGTTGAAGAGGAAAAGGGCACTAAGAGTCGAGCTATTGACCTTGTAGATATGGCCACCAAGTTGAAAGTAGTTGACAGTTATAGGAAATAGCTTTGGAGAAGCTAGTACATTTGAAGGAGGAACAACCACTAGCCTTAACGTATACTCGATGAAGGTTTAGTGCCACTCACAACCTATCTCCAAGCCCTTTCAGTCTTGCACTTCGTTGATACTTTTGCTGATGAGAAGGTAAGGAAGAGGCAAAAGGTTTCTAGCAAGGAAGTTTTGTTCCAAGTCATGTCTAGCTCATGGGAGCTTCTGCTACAACTTGTGCTTCTTCTTAGGACAAAGGAAACATATTGCTCTTCTCAAAGATGATCACACATAAAAAATGCAGACTTTGGTCCCTTTTACACACGGTTTATAGATAAATTTTCCCTTTCCACGAGGACTTCTTTTTTTTTTTTTAGGTCATGGTTGACCTCGTGAAAAATGTGAATGGAGAACGATTGTTTGCCTCTTGGCTTTTGCATCTCGTAGTAGGTATGAGAAGTTTGATTCTATAATCTATATGTTTTTGTAATAACCCTTAACTTCTCTTTATATGCTTTGTTTCTTTCTTACAGCTTACACTCCTTATGATGAAATTGTATGATGAGTTTCGAGATGGACAACAAATGGGGGAAGATGGAGGAACAACTCCCTAAGCAACAAGATGAGATTAACGTTAAGAAGGAAGAACTCGACAAAGACCTTGTTGAGGCCAATTAAAGTGATGACTTCTAAAAGAAAGTTTATTTTAAAAGTGTTGATGTCAAATGGCAAAGGTTGGTCGCACTGGACAAATAAACATTTTTTATAATTTAGAGGCACAATACTAAAGGGAGGTGGCCAGCTTGAATGATACAGTTGCTGGCCTTAAAAAGAAGTTGGTCTTGGCGAACTAAAGAGCCGACTATCTGAAGTGTAAGTAAAAGGCCACAACTGACAAAACACATGTTACCCTGTTCTATATGATCTCGCTAAACAACACGGATTACGATCTTTCTTTGCTTAGTGAGGATGTTGGTCAGATCATTAAGAGCTTCAAAACGAGGGCTTTTGTTGAAGGTCAATCCCAAAAGATTCCTGCTAAGGGTAAAGGTGGAGCTAATGAAGAAGTAAAAAGGGTTGCACCCTGTATAGTTGACCCTTTTGCTCTTGGTATTAATATTGCTACTCTTTCAGAAGTGGTGATGCTGCTGTATGCCAAGCAAAGATTATGGGCCTTGAAAGAAATGAGGTTAAGAATAATCTGAACGGTAACCATGAAAATCTTCCTCCTCCACCTTCTATGCAAGGTGATAATGTCTTTAGTATTTGATCATTTTCCCGATCTACACTTTCTACTTTTTCCTTCATGTCTCTTCAATGGGCGCTTATATCTTTCTCTATTTTTAGTCAAATATCTTAAGAATTTGCTTTGTAGAATCTTTGAACTTTTGTATATTAGTTCGCTTGTGAGCTACTTGGATTATTTAAAGTTGTTAAACTAGCCCAAACAGGAGCTTTTTATAATTGCTTCATCAATTTTTGGATTATGTTTGTCGATATACTATCTCTTGTGGAATTTAAGCAATTGATTTTTGGTAGCATTTGCTCAATGATTGTATATTTTACTCCTCTTATTAGTTGCTTAGTTTCTTTAGCTATGATGATCTGACCATGGTAGTTTGGTTGCCTGCAAAGCAACTTACAAATAATGGTTGAGTCAATTAAAGCTGAAGTATTATTGACCTTGAAAAAATTGGTATTGCGTTGAGTTATCTATGTAATTGAATGCAAATTATGAAATAATAGATGTAAATATGGAGAAATAAGAGATTAGAACTTTCTTAAAAAAAAAAAAAAGAGGAATTAGAATGATGCAAAAGAAGTAAATAGGGGATGAGAAAGAGTTTTTAACATGATTCGATCTGAGCTTATTAGTCTATCGAGCCCTATTGGACTTATGGTTCGAGTGCTATTTTTGGGGACAAAAATATTCAACTCAATTCAAACTATTATTGCCAAGTTTGTTATCTAATTCATTATAGTCATTTAGTTTTACTTTGATGGAACAAACAAATTTGTCGTATCTCATACCGTTTGTCTTACTATTTCTTAGTTTGATTTTCTTTCCTTTTTTTTTTTCCTTAATAGAGAACAAAGTTGGCAAAAATGAGAATATCATAAAAAAAGAATTGCCTTAAGTTGAAATAAATAACTTATAAAATATTTTATATAAAAAAATAAATGAGAATATCATAAAAGGACCTAAAAAAAGAATCATGCATCATTTATATCTCTAAAAACTTAAAACATTTGTATCCCAACACATCAAATTGGATAAAAAAAACCATTTCACCAAATCTGATTCTCTTTCACCTTCGATCATCCTCTTTGACCTACGACATTTCAAGCAAAATTTCTCTTTTCTCCATTTGGTGCTTCTCCCTTCCACTTTATCTTCCTCTTCATCATCTTCATCTACTTGTTTGATCTTTTTCTTCTTCCTTTTCATTTTCTTTTTTGTCCTCCTTTCTTCTCCTTTCTTCTTCTTCTTCTTTCTTCTTCTTTTTATCCATAAGATAGGTAGTGTCTTTGGAGTTTGATTCATTGATCTTAAATATCTTTTGGTTACAACCAAAAGACATTTAAGATCAATGGTTAAAGTCTTAAAGACACTAGCAACCTTACGAACAAAAAGGCTAAAATACTACAGAGAAAAATAGCAAGAGATTAGCTTGAGGTATCAACAAATGTATAAGTTTATTATATTAAGTAACACACACACAAAGAGAGATATACATATTGCAAGGTTAAAACTAAACAACTGCAAAAGATAGATTATCATTTGTTAAGACGAAAAGTAGAAACAACCAAAAGATGTTTGGCCCTAGTAGTGACCAAAGTGCTCTTATCGTTTTTCTACAATATCAGTTGCTCCCAATATGAGCTGGTTGGTATGAGCTATTTCTATGGCCTCAACGGGATTAAATCTGTACATACTTCTAATGATGTGGCATATGATACGTGCCACGAGCTGATCAGATTCATTACAGTTTACTTCTTTTTTGAGCTTTTGACCTTGTTAAATTGCGCCTTACTAGGCTTATGGCTCGAGTGCTATTTTTGAGCACAACAAGATTCCACCCAATTCAAACCATTACTACCAACTTTGTACTCTAATTCATTGTAGCCTTTTAGTTTCACTTTGGTAAAACAAACAAATTTGTCATACCCCATACCATTTGTCTTACTATTTCTTAGTTTTTTTTTTTTTTTTTTTTTTGAGAAAATCCCAAAATACAACTTGATGTATGATAATATATCTATTTTGCAACTCATTGTTTCATATTTATTTGAAATATGACTTGACATTAATATAAATATCCAAAATCCCCCTGTAGGTATACGAAAGAACGATAATACTTTTGACGGTCATGAAATACATTATGTTGATATGGTTGACTGTTTGATTCCATGGGTAAAAAAAGGAAAAACGTTGGAAAATTAATTAAAATAACATTAATTCAAATGTAAAAAATCAAAATAAATAACATGTAATATAGAATCATTAAAAAAATTTAGATATATAAAATTCTCTCAAATTTCTCTAGTCTTTGTTTCTCTCATCTCTTCCTCTAACCCTCTCTCTCTCTCTCTCTCCTCTCTTCCTCTTATCCGGCTGGCTCTTTTCGATGATAGTGGTAGGGATCTCGACGGTAGCGGCAGAAGTGTAATGGTAGGGATCTCGTCTTGTGATGATGGTCTCCATGTGAGACGAAACTTAACTACTGCCTCTCTAACTTCGACTCCACCTTCAATTCCTTTTCCATCTCCTTCACCAAAACTATCGCTTTCTTCACCATGTGGCCACCAACTTTCGCTCCATCTTTATGTCTTCTTCAACCCAAATTGTCTTTTGTCTCCTTCACTGAAACTGTTGCTTCCTTTACCACGTAGTTGCCAACCTCCACTCCATCTATATATCTTCTTCAGCTCATCGACGACCTGAGTTCAACTCAGATTAAGATGATTCGGGTTCCTATTAGTGTTGGCCGCTAGATAACAGATGATGACGATATTGATTTGTTAGTTTTAATTTTGGGTTTTTTAATGATGACAATGATTTGGGTTTGTAGATGATAATATTGATTTTGGGTGGGTTAGTTTTAATTTTGAATTTGTTAATTTTCAGATGAAAATTGAAGAGTTTGTTGGTGTTTGATGATATTGATATTGAGAAATTGATGATGTTGTTTACTAATTGGATCTTCACTGTCTATCCAAATGGATGGACGATGGAGATCCAATATAGATCCCCATTTTTTTATATTACTTTTTTTATTTTTAATTTGTTAGTAATTTATAAATTTTTTTAATTTAAAAATATTATTTTCATAAAAATCTCAAGGCCAAAATGGTCTTTTTAACTTTTGTAACAAAAAATGGTCTTTTTAACTTTTGTAAAACTTTTCTATTAAATTATAACTTTTGTGGTAAAATGGATAAAAAATAAACAATGGATTGTAAATCGACATTGCTTCATACATCAGATTGTTTTTTGGGATTTCCCCTTTTTTTTAATATTTTGTTTGCTCACTTTGATTTTCTTGTTTTTTCCTTCTCTCTTCTCTCTCTATCTCTCTCTCTCTTTAATTATATAATCTAAAATTAGAGCTTTTTAATTATATGATCTAAAATTTTAAGGGCAATGAGCAAAATTGAATTAGGAAAAAATTATAAGAATCTATAATTTATGAGGTCTTAGCCTAATCTCTTGTTATTTGTCAACGTAAGGTTTTAATGTTTTTCCCCATAGAGTAGGTAGTATCTTTGAAGTTTGAACCATCGATCTTAAATATCTTTTAGTTGCAAATCTCTTACTACAAATCTCTTGCCATTTGTCTACTTGTCTTGATGGTAGAATGTATGCAACCAAAAGACATTTAAGGTCAATACTTAAAACCTTAAAAACGCTACTTACCCTACGAGGTAAAAAAGCCAAAACTCTACTAATACAAATGAAAATAGATTGGATAGAGGTCCCAACAAAATCATAAGTTTATTATATTAAGTAATACACCTATATATATAGATATATATACATACATATATATTTATATATTTTGCTAGGTTAAAACTAAAAAAAAAAAAAAAAAGAAAATATAGAAGATAGATTATCATTTGTTAAGACGAAAAGTAGGAACAACCAAAAGATGTTTGGCCCTAGTAGTGACCAAACCAAACTGCTCTGACATGTCCAATTGAGTTGGATCCAACCCGTCAGGAAGATCCCAATCAAAGCAATGCACAAGTTGTGCTACTACTAGCCTAACCACAGTAAGACCCAATTGCATTCCAGCACAACTTCTACGGCCCGAACCAAATGGGATGAGTTGAAAGTCCCGGCCACGAAGATCAATATTATTTCCTATAAACCTTTCTGGATAAAACTTTTCAGGATCATTCCAGGCATTTGGATCTCTTCCAATTGCCCAAGCATTAATGAAAATTCGTGAGTTTTTTGGAATGTGCAAACTGTTGACGGTGCAATCCTCCGTAGATTGATGAGGGAGTAAGAGTGAAACTACTGGATGAAGTCTCAAATTTTCCTTTATAACCATGTCCAAGTATTCCAAATTATCCAAATCTGATTCTTCAATCGTTCTGTCTTTGCCCACAACAGTTTCTAGCTCTTTTTGTAGTTTCTTCATTACTCTTGGATGCTTGATAAGTTCTGAGAGTCCCCACTCAATAGCAGCTGCTGAAGTGTCCATTCCAGCTGCAATCATATCCTGATAAAAAATATGTCACATTGATTACGTCACTTGCATGAACAATTAGAAACAAACTAGATTGCATAGTAAATTTTAAATATGTGAATTTGATTTATGTATTTATGATGCATAATTACCAAGATGATAGACTTAATACGCTCTCGATCAATGTGGTACTCTGTTTCTTCCGATCCCATGAAGTTCAACATTAGATCAACAAAATCTTTGGTTCTGTTTTCGTCCTTGGATTGAACATGCTCATCGATGATCTTCTCAAAAAAATCATCAAAAACCTTTGCAACATCTTTCATGCGCTTTCTCAGGCCTTGGAGATCAAGTGAAGCAATTGGAGGAATGTAATCAGCCAAGTTAAATGTTGCTGCCAACTCCATAGTCTCTTGCATCACAGCTTTAAACCCTCTCTCATCGAACTCCTTGTCTGCGTATTTCTTCCCGAACACCATTCTACATGTCGTATCTGCAGTGAGAGCTGCAACCTTGACACTCAAGTTAACACTGGTACCACTACAAGCAGCCTCTTTCATATGCTCAATCAAAAGATCAAGCTCTTCCTTCCTCATAGGCCTGAAAGAATTGATCTTATGATTGCTAAGCAGTTCCAGAGTACACATTTTTCGAACGGTTCGCCAATATGACCCGTATGGAGCCATGATCATGTTCTTTTGGTTATAAGAAATATACCTGGAAGCCTCAAGAGGTGGTCTGCTAGCAAAAACAAGGTCATGTGTTTTCAAGAACAGCTCGGCTGCTTCTGGGGATGAGACAACTATAGTAGGCTTCAACCCTAAGCGTAAATGCATGATGGGGCCATATTTTTGGGCTAGTTTTTGGAGATCTCTAGGAGGACTTTTTCCCAACAAATGAAGGCACCCAAAAATTGGAAACCCTCTTGGACCAGGAGGTAATCTCTTCGCTTTTGCATTTCTTTTCCATGAGAATGCTTGAACCAAGAAGAGAAATGCAAAAACTGCAATAGTGGTCCATGTCCAAGACATGATGATTATGATGCTGATTCTAAAACGGAGCTTTGTTTGTATTCGCTGTAGTTAGAGCTTGTGCTTGTCCTTTTATGCATCGAAGAAGGTACATTCAAGTCTTCTACGGCATCTGAACTGGCCGCCATTTTTGAAAACACTGTGGACAAACTGAACAGACCGGCGTCTAAACTAAAAAGATAACGAATACTAAGCGAAGAATAATATTTTTTTAAGATTTTATGGGTGGACTACTGTTAAATTCATTAGATCACAATACATCACTTTGTTATATTCATTAGATCACAATAAATCATCTTTTTTATATATAGTTTTAATACTGTCGGATAAGAGCGTGATAGCATAGTTCGGATAACTATCTCACAATTGGGAGTCTAGATAACTAGCCCACAATTAGGAGCAGTCCAAATAACTACTCACACAACTAAAAAATGACTACTTATTTTGAAGTGATGTTTGCGTATCATGGTATCTTAGTGTTCATTTATTTATTGATTTTGTTATTTGCTCTTAAATTCATTAGATCACAATACATCACTTTGTTATATTCATTAGATCACAATAAATCATCTTTTTTATATATAGTTTTAATACTGTCGGATAAGACCGTGATAGCATGGTTCGGATAACTATCTCACAATCGGAAGTCTAGATAACCAGCCCACAATTAGGAGCAGTCCAAATAACTACTCACTCAATCGAGAAATGACTACTTATTTTGAAGTGATGTTTGTGTATCATGGTATCTTTGTGTTCATTTATTTATTGATTTTGTTATTTGCTCTGTGTTCTGTTTTTATTCCGGATTTGGATTAAATACTGATATGATTTTGTCTATGTTTTGATGTGAGAGAGAAAGAAACAGAGAATATTATGCTTAAAAGTAGAAGATAAAAAAAGAAAAAACTAAATTAATCTTATTCATTAATCTATAAAGTTTGTCACATATTAATGGATTCTCAAAATATCAATAAAATCAAATCAGCACCGGATCCGAATTTGTTTATTTCACTGACGCTCTTTAAATTTTCTTTTGTCAGAAAACTTTTTTGGTTCTCTAGATTTGATTTAATTTGATTTTTTTTTCGAAATAAATTTGATTTTGATTATGATTATATTTAAAAGTATATAGCACTGATTTCTTGCTACAGTGAGAAATCAGCGTACATAGCGCTGATTTCTTGCCGCATGTCTATCATTGAGTGCATCATCCAGTAGTGCACCGAATGATCCGAAAACCAGCTCCCCCACGTCTAATCTTCAAAATATGCAAACCTTTCGTATTGAAAATTGAATTTAGAGCCTCTGACTCTCTGGGCGTGCGGCTGCCGTCCGTCACGAGCTTACTAGTAACGAGTTCGATCAAAAAAGGATGGCTTGTTTCCTTTCATATGCGTGTGTAGGTTGTTCTCTCATCTACCAGCAATTCAGAAAAAATATTGAATTTATAAGTTGAAAAAGACTTCAAACACACATAGCAAAGAATTCAACGAAGAATTTATCATATCCTGATGGAATTTAACAAAAGTTTGGTACCCGCTTTGACTATAAAATTCACATTTATTACAGTGAGACAGCACAAATGTTTGAATGTTTGACTCATATGCAATTCACAAACGAGCAGGAGTCGAGTGAAACATCACTACAAACCTAGAAAAAATGCACAAGCTAGATTTCCATTAGCTAGTTGATCATTAACCATGTTGATCATCATGAAACTAATTTTTATTACAAAGGCGATAAGTAGGAACAGACAAAAGATGTTTGGCTCTAGAAGTTACAACACCAAAGTGTTCTGTCATGTCCAATTCACTTGGCAACATACCATCTGGAAGCTCCCAATCAAAACAATGCATCAATTGTGCTAGCACTAACCGAACCACGGTGAGACCCAATTGCATTCCAGGACAAACTCTACGGCCAGAACCGAATGGGATGAGCTGAAAGTGGTGTCCATGAAGGTCAATATTATTTCCCACAAATCTTTCAGGGAAAAAGTTCTCAGGATCTTTCCAGACACTCGGATCTCTCCCAATTGCCCATGCATTAATGAAAATACGCGATTTTCTTGGGATGTGGAAGTTGTTAACTATACAGTCTTCTATGGATTCATGAGGCAGTAACAGAGGAGCCACTGGATGAAGCCTGAAGGTTTCCTTTATAACCATGTCCAGGTATTCCAAGTTGTCCAGGTCTGATTCTTCCACCATTCTGTCTTTGCCAACAACATCTTCTAACTCTTTTTGTACTTTTTTTATTACTCTTGGATGCTTGAAGAGTTGTGAGAGTGCCCATTCAATAGCAGCTGCTGAAGTGTCCATTGCAGCTCGAATTATATCCTGATCAAGGATATGCAAATAAGAAACAAAAGTTACAATAAGAGACCAATTTCAAAACCCATTTCTACAAAACTTTGATAATATCTTCAACATGTCACTCAAACTAACTGTACTTTAGCCATAGTTTTTTTTTTTGACAAAGGGGTCAAAACTTCGTCTGGGTTCAAATACTACTAACAGGTCCACTAGAGATCAAAAAATGTTGAAGAAAAAACAAACTGTTTCTTTTATCCGGCTTAGTCGATTAAAAAAATTAGAAAGTATTAATAAATTCAAGATAATTAGGTATTTTAACAATATCATCTTAATTTTCCCTATTTCATCATATCTGGAGATATCACAGGATTTTAAAGGATGAATGAGGTATGAACCGTTCAGATAAAATTTTATTCTTATCAAGAGAATATATCCCTTAAAGTTTGACCAATTTCCAAGAGACTAATTATATTACTAGCATCACGAAAAGTAGATGATAAAATTCAGGAAATTAATGTAAAATTATTTCACGACAACCAAGTAAAGATGCAAATTGGAAATCACATCTGTATATCTACAAATGAATTTGATGTAGAATTACCAAGATTACGGCTTTGATATGCTCTCGTTCAATACGATACTCGGTTTCTTTTGATCCAATGAAACCCAACAAGACATCAACAAAGTCTTTGGTTCTGTTTTCATCCCTGCACTCAACATGCTCATCAATAATCTTTTCTAGAAAAGCATCAAACACCTTGAACAGAGCCTTTGACTTCTTTGTGAGCCTCTGGAGATCAAAGGAGGCAATCTGAGGAATGTAATCAGCTAAATTCGGTGTTGCTAACAATGCCAAAGCCTCTTGAAACACAGCTTTGAACCCTCTCTCATCGAACTCCTTTTCCATATATTTCTTCCCAAATACCATCCTACAAGTCATATCTGCACTCAGAGATGAAACCTTGGCACTCAAGTCGACAACAGTACCCGAAAAGGCAGCCTCTTTTACACTTTCAATAAAGAGGTCAAGCTCCTCTTTTCTCATATATCTAAAACAAGTGATTTTATGATTGCTAAGCAGTTCTAGAGTGCATATTTTTCTAATGGTTCGCCAGTAGAATCCATATGGAGCAAAAGACACATTCTTTTGATCGTAACCGATATGCTTTAGAGCGTCAGCAGGAGGCCTGCTAGCAAAAACGAGGTCATGAGTCTTCAAGAACTGCTCAGCTGCTTGTGGGGATGAAACAACAACTGTAGGCATCAAGCCTAGCTTTAAGAACATGATGGAGCCATATTTTTGGGATAGTTTGTGCAGATCTTTGTGAGGATATTTGCCCAACAAATGGAGGCATCCAATAATTGGAAACCCTCTTGGACCAGGAGGTAGTCTCTTTGCTTTTGCATTTCTTATCCATTCAAATGCTTCAATCAAGAATACGAGTGTAAAAGCTGCTAGTGTGATCCATATCCAAGACATGATCATTTTTCAAAATGAACTGTTGGGCTCTCTTGGTTTCGCACTTCTTTTTTCTTATCCAAATGCTTGAACCAAGATCAGACACTCAACGTGCGGTCCATGTAACCCCAACTCCAAGACAGATCGAGATTCTTTCCCGGCTTTGTTTGTCTTTTTATTTATAGTTTAAAAAAAAAAAACATAAGAAAAAGAACAAGCCCGAAGAGAATCTAACTCCTACAATAATTCCAATTCATGATAACAAGGACAAACATGAGCAAGTTGAAGGTTTATAGCCAACATTCAAAGTATCTAGAAGGGTATAATAATAATTTACTATATGGCCACATTGCGGATCAAAAATCTAAATGATTGAGGAATATATATATTTTATTTATTAGATATACTATTACATGAATAAAATTAATTGATATATAATCACGTATTCTATACAGATCCATTGAGGTGCAACTCTAAAAGAAGACTTCTTAGAGTGAGAGAATGAACCCTAAGGTTTCGTTTATTACGTGAGATATGATTAAATTATTTATATAGAATTAGATT
Organism: Litchi chinensis; assembly: GCA_019925255.1. Lineage (NCBI taxonomy): Eukaryota > Viridiplantae > Streptophyta > Magnoliopsida > Sapindales > Sapindaceae > Litchi > Litchi chinensis. Next base: position 22,873,423 of record CM034471.1, read on the forward strand.
GGATTGGATTGAATTTGTTTATTTTAATTGTTATCTCATGTTTGATGTCACTATGATAGAATAGGATTTAAATGAAATTTGTCAAAAATAATGTCGAGTCCGAATTTGGTCAATCCAAGTTTTTGACCCAATACCTACAACTAAAGCAAAATAAAAGCAAACAACACAAGAGAGAAGAGGAAAAACAATATATGCACAGTGATTTTTACATGGTTCGATCAGAATAATATATATGTCTACGACTGTGTTCTCTGATTATTTTGGCAGAGTCACAGTATATTATTAATTGTGGTGTGTTTATAACAAAAATTCAGCCCCTATTTATAATATGAGACGTTACAATTTAAATACATATGAAATAGGAAAGAATCTTACATTAATTACACTTCCAAAATCGGTTTCCACCATATCAGGGATAGATGCTATCGACATGAGTA